>PVKP010010811.1:0-63540 GCA_004027715.1 Plecturocebus donacophilus
TGTCCTAGTTCGGTGCAAGAGAGTGGGAGGAGGAAAGGAAAAAGGAGGCAAATTCTATTCTACTAGAGGTTGCTGACCAAATTCTCTGAGTCTCAGGAGACGAGCTGGAGTAGGAGTGCGTCACTCCTCCTACAGCACTCCCTAATACTCTACTCCTGAAGACTTCCACTGATTGCTGTAATTCTACCACAGGTGCTGCAAATACTGAAAGTCACAGGGGATGTTATATTGGGTCAGATGGATGGTTAGGGATGGGGAGCAGCTCATAACTTTTCCTGCCTATTTTGTTGGCTTTGGCTTTTGGAAGACACACATCCAAAGGTAAGACAAAGAAAGAAGGCAAAAAATACGTAAATGCATGTATATTCACAAACAATTAGTAATGTGCAAAGTACTTAAGACAAGCTTTTAAAACCCACTTATAAATACAAACTAAAAACTGGAACAGAAAGGGTGGAAACAACAGGCAGCGAAGCAATGAAGACTCCACCTTTCTTCTCAGACCCCATCACTATCTCACCACTGGCCATATTCTGCTTCACACTGCTAGTTTCATTTTTCAAATGTAGGCCTAATAAGTCCCTTTAGAGCAAGGACTCTCAGCATAGGCACTGGGTAGGTAATCAGTAACTGTCTGTCATTTATTAAGTAGCCCCTCCTGTTACTCCAGTAAAACTTTAAGTGCAGCCAGGGATCCTTCCTTCAGATGTCTGACATCATGGGGTATTTAATAAGAAAGCTTAATCCCTATCTGTAATGCTCTTCTAAAAATTTAGGACAGGGTGGGTCTTCGACACCTTACAGTATCCTTTGATTGTTCTCAGCAGAGGTCTGACTGGTTCTATGAATCAGCCCCGGCTTGGTGGCCAGTTAGTGCAATGCTCTATGAACAGTAACCCAGTAAATCAGACTCGACTCTTACCCAGAATGAGCTTCCCAGTATCATACAAAAGACAGAAGTTTTGTTAAAATGTTCTCAATGATTCTGTATCCAGTTGGTGTGAGCAAAGACCCCCAAATGCTATTAAACTCCTTAGTGATGTGAACCAGATGGAAAATAAAACAAAAGAATTCACAACTCACGTTAGACTGAATTGAATGTCTTTAATTTCACACAATGAATAACATATGAATAGGATTAACTTTTTTTTTTAATAGTTAAGTGCTGTATACTGTGCTAACCTGATCTGGTAGCAAAAAAGACTGAGCTTTCTTTTAGAAAAAAATGTTTAAAACCCAACATCTAAGACCATGGGGGAGCATGACAGTAAGCATGCTAGATGGATCTACGCCTCAAATAACAGCAAGTCCATGTTCATTTTAAATGTACAAAAATGCTTTATGAATAAAAACTGTTACAAAAAGAACATTTCAAACAATGTACAATTCTTCTTGCCTCTATATTCAATAAAATACAAATACATTTTTTGTTCTAAAATATGTTTACATACAATCAAAGTAGAACATGCAAATTACACTTTAAAAAAGGCTTTTAAAAACCACTTATGAATACAAACTAAAAATTAGCCAGCACGACTTGTAAGACAATCTTGTGCCCCATTTTTTTTCTTTTGAAATATATATGTACATATTTAACACATCATGTGCATTTATTATTATTTAAGAAATAGATTTTTTAAAAAAAAAAAAAAAGGAAGAAAAAGAAAGACCAATCTAGGGTGGAACTGCCCTTCCGCATTGATCAGCTGGCAGCTCCTTTCAATTTCCCCCCTTTAGTGTTTATTATACCTGGGCAAATGGGCAATAGATATCCAGGAAGTTTCTTCCTTGGTTGATATGTGCTTCTAAGACTGTTCCCCAAATAGTGAGTCCAACAGGGAAAGAAGACTCATCAGTGGGGTGAACTCTCCAAGAAACAAGAGGCAGAGAGGACCTTGTATTGTGGAAAGAAACTTTTAAGAAACACCAAGAAAATGCTACGGTATATTACAGTTCGAGTTTCTAGGCACTGTGATGACATTATCTGTAAGCTCTGGCATTTGGACCACTGTGATACTATAGGGTAGTGTTGAGAATAACGTCTATATTTATCTACTTTTACATAACGAGGAGGACTGAAAATCCTGCAACGTAACACTTAAATGGCTTTTGAGGCATTTCAGCTTCTGCCACCCCTCTCGCTCTATGCTACGGTTGGTATTTAAAGGCTTTGGAAATATGTATATAGACTTTAGACAGTTCCCAGGTAAATCTTTCTAGTGATAGGAAAAAAATATATATTCTCCAAAAGCTCATTATCTGAATATTGTTGGGTAATAAGCTAGGAGTGGGATTTTCTACTTAAGTCTTAAAACCAAATCCTTTATGATCTGCATGTAGTACATCACCTTATTCTATAATTCTGTCACCACTTGCTTATCATATTTATAGACCCAGCAATGTGCAGAACACAAATTCTGACTGCCATTGAATATGGCCTCCTACTCCGGAGAGCAGCCAAGTTAACATGCTAATCTTCTGCCAGCCCTTAGTCACCTTCTTTGGGCTGTCAGTGGCTGCTGATTCCTGGTCCTGCCAAGTTACAAACTAGCCCCTGACATGCTTTCCTTTCCTTTCCGTTGACCTTTCTTCCTTGGGTTTTAGCCAGAGCTGGGCTATTTGAGGAAGTTAAACTTCTGCTCCTCTCATTTGAGATCAGGGGTGGAAAAGCAAGTGGCTCTTCCAGATACTTAGGTGGATTAAAGATCCATCATCACCTTCAAGGAAGCTTTTGTATCTAGATTTCATCCTTTTCTCATCACTAACCAGACTCCTTACAAGTGGGTCCACATCTGCTTACTGAAGGCAAGTAATCCAGAAAAGAAAAATAAATAAAAATCAAGGGATTTCTCTTATAATAAAATATTTTTGTGAAGCTGTATATGGAGTACCATGTATCCCAAATGACCGCTTCTAAAAAAGAAATGTAGCCCCAGAAGGCAGTGTTGGGTGGCCAGAGACCTTCACAGTCTGGGTGGGGAGAGCTGGGTTTTTTTTTCCAGCTCTGCAACCACCTGGCTGTGAAGCTGCAGTTTCAACCAACTGCTGAGCTGAGTTTGGACAAGAGGGGAGAGGCTAATGGAATTGGGGTAGAGAATCAGGAAATGGTTGTACTGATGAGATGAGTTAGGTTAATGAAAAGCAGCAGAAAAAAATAACATGATACTGAGGGAGGAACTGGGTGGTGGAGAGGAGGCTGTGTAGGTGATGGAACTTGCTTCTGCCTCCCAGCGGCTGTTTAGCATGCCTCAGCTTTGGTTCTCTGCAGTATTCCAATCTATTTCTAGAGTCATACATGTAGAGGATTCGAATTTAACTCACATGACCACTGTAGACCAGAATTCACGTGTAAGTTGCAACTCTGCTGTTAAATCTCTTGAAATATCAGAGGTTTGGAAATTCTAATGTACTCAAAGGTTTTTTTGGGAACTTCTCATCTACTAGAGGTTAATGTCAATTAAACTTTGGGTCCTTATTAGAGAAGTTTGCAGAGTGCCTGCCAGCTCATCCTCCTCTGCAAGAAAATTTAGTCTGCTTATAGACGTGGTTGGAGAGATAGTACAACACAGGAAGTAAGAAGGGCAAACTAAAGAAAGAAGGAAATGATTTCAAAATCCAGTAAGAAGAGAAACCTCTTTATGGCTGAATTGGAATGAAGATGGTTGCTGTTTCACAGCAATGGGGGGCGGGGAGAGGGGCTAATTTAAACCTTCCTTTCAGGTGACTTTGGAACCACTTTGGAACCACTCAGACATAGCTTGGGAATGATGAATTAAAAATGGTTGCTTTGATTTTGCTGTTCAACTTGTGTGAAATGCCAAAGGTCAACCTAGGTCACAAACTGAGTACCTAGGATGTAAGCTTCCAAGAACAGGGGAAGGCAGTCCTTTAAACTTACATATTGCTAGGAATAAATGTGATTGACCTAGTGGGCAGCAAATGATGTGAAGTCCATGGTGACAGACCAGAAGAGTATGACTACGTGGGTAACTTCAACCAACTGTTGGTGCCATGATGGAGCAGTGATGTATGTAAGCATATTAACTTGGAACTTAAAAATTTACTCACATAAATACCCCATCACTTATTCTTTTATGTTGCCAATAAAAATCCACCTCTAAGGAAATAATATTGTGTTCTGAAGTGATAATACAATTTCCAGCTGGTCCCAACTTCCTGTTAAGAAACTTAATTTGGAGGTAAACCTGATATTCTAATTCCCATTAGAAAATGTAATTCTCTCTCTCAGTGTCTCTTTCTGTAATCTACCATGCCAGGTGTTTGATGTCTTGGGGAAGGTAAGGGGGCATGAGGGAGGAAATTGAAAATACTTATTTGAAATTTCCACAATCTGACTTTTAGAAAACATCTACGGAAATGGAATTCTTCATATTCATTCTGAGCCTGCTTAACATATTTTATTTGGGCTGTGGAAATGGATAATAGAGATGGAATATCTGTCCACGCTAAACCAATGGCTACAGTACAACTTCGATGAGAAATGTACAGCTGAAATTGACCATTTAAAAGACGATTTGTCACACACAGTTTGCATCCATGCAGACTGATAGATTTATAATTACATTATGTACAATAATGTTTTAGTTTATTAAGGCAACCACAATTTGGATACTTCGTCCAAGGTGGCTTGATATAATTGAAGTGGTGATACCCTTTGAGCATTTTCTTTTTTTTTTTTTCCAGATAAGAACACTTACTCCCATTTGCTTTTAAGAAATAATTTTCAAGGGATAATGAACTTCGTCTACTGTCTTTTGTTTCCTTTTTTTGAACAACCTATGACAATCATTTGTATGAAAAAGATCAGGTAACAAGGCATTGCTAGACACTTGTCTTTCGGGTAGGTCTGGGGTTTCAGTTTTTGGTGGTTTGTCAGTTATTCCATTTGCTATGCGGTATTAAAACCATCGTATTCTGCCTATGCTCTGCTGATATGTTTTAAGTATAAAAATAGCCTGGTTGACATCTGGGTCAACACATCCCTGGCTGCTCTGCGTCACTTATTAAAAAGGTTTTATCAATACTGCCTATGTTTCACAATGATTGGGATTCAAAGCCAGCTTCTTGGAACAGCATGCCAAGGGTGAACTTTACAGCACAGGTTAAGGATTACATTATTTAAATGTGTACCAAGAAAAACAAAAATGGCAGCAAATAAGTTAATGAAAAGGTATATGAAGGTACAATGGGAAAGGAAAAGTAGGAACAGACAATGCTAAAAATCAGTGTATGTGCGATAGAGGAGGCACACAGAACATGAATGCGGGTCTAAGGTCGTCTATCACTAGAATTCCACCTTCTGATCACACAATTCCATCTGAGAAACTGTACGGTTAAGGGAAAGATTCAGGTCACCCGAAGATGACGTTGGTACCCCAAAGCTTAGCAGAGCTTGAAAACCAAAAGAAATAAAAACCAATTAAATGGAAACAGGTTACAGCCATGCCAGTTGGGCAATTTGCAGCTTTTCTCCCCTTGGAATGTTTCCTAATTGAGGGTGTTTCCCTTTCTATTTCCCCGGCCCGCAAATGAAATCCGAGTCGAGGGCGCACCTTGGCAGCGGGAGGTCAAGAGCGCGCCGCCAGCCTGCTCCTGCCGGGGCCCTCTGGGGCTGCGGAGGACCCAGCCGCACCGGAGCGCCGCGCGGTGGCCGCTGCGGTGACGCTCAGACGAGCTTCTTCTGAAGGCGTCTCCCTGCTTCGCTTTCCCAAGAGCTCCGATGGCTCAGCCCCGTCTTCTGGCCCGATTCTGCCTGCCCGGCTTCTGGAGAGAAGGGCGTGGGTGTCCCTGCAGCGGGGATTGCGCCCCGCCCGGCGCACTGCTTCCCACGGGTCAGTTCCCCAGGCCCCAGGGGCAGACGCCCAGACCCGCCCTAGGGAAGGACCTCGCTCTCACTCCCTCGGGATTTCCTCTGCCTTTTGGCTTTCACCTCCTCGTCCTGGGGAAGGGGCTGCTGCGGGGGCGGCTGCTGCGGGGGCTGAGCGGGGGCCTGCGGTTTGTGTTTCCTCTTTCCGCCTCGGGGCGTCTTGGGTAGAGCGGGTGGCGGGGGTAGGGGCGGCGGCGGAGGGGGCTGCAGGGGCGGCGGAGGCAAGGGCGGCGCCTCCCGGGCCATGTGGATGACGGCCTCGATGGTGGCCATGATGGTGTCTTGGCTGGCGGTGGGCTCCAGCACCAGCGGGCTCAGGCTGGGCTTCTGGCCCCTTTTGCTGGGCAGGTCGATGCATTTTTCCAGCACCGGCATTTGGTCTCTGGAGTCCTCATCGAACTGGGTGGGCTGCTTCCTGGGACGCCCGCGCCTCTTCTTGACGAAGTTGTTGCCTGTTTTTGATTGTCTCTGCAGCCGCTTGGCCTTCAGGATCTTGTTCACGTGGTCCAGGTTCTTCTTGGTGGACAGGATCTTGGTGTAGTTGCACATCTTCCGCACTTCGCATTGGATGGCTTCGATCTCCCGCCGCTTGAACCTCTTCTTCAGGGAGGAGCCGACTGCAGGAGGGGAAGAGAGAAGAAATTCAGCACAAGATGCGAGCTGCCTTCAACCCAGCCTCTTCACTGACAGCTAGCATTCTACTTGGCTCTAAAGATTATGGAGAATTAATGCTATGGGTGTCTCCATGCCCAAGATGCATTCTTCCCTATTTATTTATTGAAATAAAAATAAACATTTGTCATATATTTATTGTGTACGCAAAGTACTTCTATTTACATTATTTCAGTCCTCTCAACAATTATGTGAAATATTGTCATTCCCTTTTTAAAGATGTGGAAACTGAGGCTCACGCTGTTGAGGTAAACTGGCCTAGAGCCATGGGACTCAATGGCAGAATCACAATATCAATCTTCCCATTATTTATCTTATTATAGAGGTAATTTTTTATTCAGCCCTTTTGACATTTGATCTGATTCAATTTAGTACAGGATTAGATTTTTTCTTTTTTGTAGGTGTTGGGTGAATAAAAAGGCACATGGGCCTCCATATGAAGCAATCAGGATCATGCAGATGTACTGTCGATCTCCTGGAAGAGATGCCTTGGCCAGATCAAGAATAAGAATGTGTAACTGAAACACTTTATTCCTAACCCTTCTCTACTGACACAGGCAGGCTTATTTCCTGGAGCACTCTAGTTGTGATGGTATCATCTCTATGCTTTTTCCCCAGTGTTCTGGACTAGTCAAGTTGCCTGATGGCATTCAGTTAACCAGGTCCTTCATAACCAGTTCATCCTCTGGGAACCTCAGGGGAAGTATAAGCTGGGTGTTTCTGAATCATTCACACTACCCCTCCCAGGCTGGTGTTTGCAAAGAGCTCTTTTCATGCCCTTTTGGCCAGCTGCATCTCTGTTTTATGAGCCGAGCTTCTTGTCTCAGGAAGTCCTGCACTGCCGCCACTAAATGGCCTTCAGAACTGCTTAGTTTTGAAGTTCAGACACCATAAAGTGTGAATGGCTTCAAGACATAGCCAGCCATTCCTCCTGCAGAGCATTCATTCTCCTTGTGTTGTTCATGAGCAGGCATATGTGTGATACCTGTGTGCACATGCGCACACACACACGCAAATGGGCACAAACACTCACACGGACTCCACGGCCCCACCTTCAAGGTGGTCTCTCCCCCTGGCTGTTTATAAACATTAGAAGTGTGTCTTCACTGAGTTCTTTGCTGCTGTAATTTACGCTACATGTTCAACCCCAAAGAAACCCACGTGGAAGACCCACGCATAGAGGGGAGTGTGTTGCATTTTGGCATTTTGGTTTGTTGCTTCCTCTCATTATTTCTTTTTTGTACCTACTAATAAAGAAGCAGAATAAATATCTTAAGAGGGGAGGAAAAAGATGCATAAAACGTGGATACCATTCTCACTTATTCTTGCGTACTCCCACTTGATTCTTTCCCCTGCTTTGTCCCATTTCTCTCTCATGCTGTGCCCAGCACAGATTGCCAGGAGGGTTTTATTTGAAGTTATTTACACCCCCAGCTTCATGGAGTGGGAAGAGCTGAGTCCCACAGGCCAGGTCAAAATGTTACTGCTTTTGGCCAAAGGTCAGTAAGACTGACCGAGCAATGAATAACTGCTGAATGATCTTTAAAATAAGTTATAAAGATCAAAATAGAACAAAGCCAGAGTGAGCTTCTGACTATAAAAATAAAATTTTTGTAGTTAGTTTTGTAAAAGAAAAGGGTTGCCTGGTTGTAAGTTATCAGAGGCAAGAACCAATGCTCGTCTGTCTTTATGTTCCTCAAAGGGCCTAGCAGGGTGCCTTGTATATAAAAGAGATTAAGAATTGTTTCTGGACTGACAAATCAGGCTAATCAGGCCTTGTAGTCGTATTCTTTAGAAGAGTTCTAGTTTGGATTTTTAAAGTGATCACTGCAAATATAGTGATACTAAAACTGAGCCTGCCTCCACGTCAGTGACAGATAATTTATCTTGTCCGCATAGTTCATGAGTCAATGGCAACTAGTCAGTAATGCTCTGCAAAACTTGACACTATTCCAAGCAATAGTTTCATTTAGTTTGCCCTCTCTTTAGTCTATATCATCCATAGAGGAAGCAAATGCTTTGTGATATATTGTATAATACAGCATGAAAGTATAAAATAAATCACCTTGCTGACATGTAGTATAGCATACAGGAGTAAAATAAATCCATTAATTGGTAATACTGTATTTGACTAAGTTAAGCTTGATGGAAATACTCCAGGAGCTGCAGGTCATCTGGAGAAAATACAACCAATGGGTTGTCACCCTATGTGTTGTCTTTTTAAAATGAAATGCCAAAATAAATAAACCACCAAAACAAAATCTCCAAACCAAAACAAAGAAATAAACAAACAGAAACCTAGCAGATAGCAGATAATTCCATATCCAAAAATATGTGCTAATTTTTTTTGGGGGGGGGGGCCTTTACAGTGCAACTGTATAACTTTTTATTACATCTTTGCATTAAAAAGACTATAAAATAAAAATTCTGATAGTGTAAGTCTACCAAAAAATGCTAAAAAATGACATAACCAACTCTTCTGTACCCACCATTCACATTTAACAAATGTTAACTTTTTGTCATTTTTTTCTCAATAAGAAAGAAAACATTGCAGATTGAGCTAAGTCATTACTCCCTTCTCCATTCCTTTCTCTTTCTTTTTTATGCTTGTTTTAATCCTTTTGCTGCATATACATGAGCTACTGTTGGTAACAATGTAAGAAACTGGGAACACTCGCATACTGTTGGTGGGAGTGTAAATTGTTATAATCATTTTGGAGCATGATTAGGCAATAACTATTGAGAGTTGAAGATGTGCACATTCAAAGTCCCAGCAATTTCATGTCAAGCTTGCCCCCTTTACTCATATGTAACAGGAGGCAAAAGTCATACAATGATGTTCCTTGAAGCTCAGTGTATGACACGGAAAACTGAAAACAATCTAATTAATCAACTGTGATATATAAAGCAATGCAATATTATACATTGGTTAAAATGAATAAACTACATGTAAATATCTCAACATGGTTAAATCTCATTTAAAGAGTTGAATAATAAAGGAAATCACAAAAATATGTTAAGTATACTACTTATATAACTTTAAAAACACTCATATTTCCTGAACTTTTATTTTATCTTCAGAGTCCTGTTGTGCAGGTTTAAAGTGACTGCTGTGTAGGAGATCAACTGTGAGCCAAAGACTTGGTGGATGACTCACCTACTATTCAATGTCTACTTCCCCCAAAGCAACTTCATAGAGTTTTATTAAACCTCTAGAGTAGGGTTGTCCAACAGAGTTTTCTGAGATGGTGAAAATGTTCTGTATGTGTGTGCTGCCCATAGGTAGCCATTAGCCACTTGTGGCTACTGAGCACTTAAAATGTGGCTGGTGTGACTGAGAAACTCAATTTTTAATAGCACTTAATTTTCATTTAAATAGCTACAGTGGGGCTAGTGGCTACCCTATGGGGCAGCACAGCTCTAGACCTAACTACCTTGAAATACAGAGGACCAAGGACACACAGCGATTCATTCCGTAAAATGTGGACTGTGGGAGACTCTAGCCAAACAAACTAGTGTTTTCAGTAAATAAATTGCAGGGTAGGGGGAAGATGAAACTGTTCCTTCAAAGAGACTAAAGGGATAAAGTGACCTTATTTGGATGACAATTTGAACAAACTGTTAAAAGAGATCATGAAATAAATGGAAATTTGAACGTTGGGCATTTCATGATATTATATAATTACTGTTAATTTTCATAGGTGTGATAATTGCATTGTTATCATGCTTTTTGAGTACCTATCTTTTGGAGATGCATACTAAAACATTTATAGATGAAATCACATACTATCTTCTGGGATTGACTTTAAAATATTAAGAAAGGGAGGAAATAGATGGAAATATTGATGAAACAAGATTGACTGTAAGTTGATATTGTTGAAGCTGAAGCCGGTATTGATGGGTACATGAGGTTTAATGCTATTCTGCCTACTTTGATGTATGCCTGACATTTTCCATAGGGCAAAGTTAAAAAATTATTTTAAAAAGTGGCAATAAAACATCTTAAAATCTTAGGGCTGGACAGTGCTCTAATTTCCACCCTCTTAGGGCTTTATTTCACCTATTTTTATTTATTTATTTATTTATTTAGAGGCGGAGTCTCAGTCTGTCACCAGGCTGGAGTGCAGTGGCATGATCTCAGCTCGCTGCAACCTCTGACTCCTGGGTTCAAGAGATTCTCCTGCCTCAGCCTCCAGAGTAGCTGGGACTACAGGTGCATACCACCATGCTCAGCTAAGTTTTGTACTTTAAGTAGAGACGGGGTTTCACCATATTGGCCAGGATGGTCTCGATCTCCTGACCTTATGATCTGCCTGTCTCGGCCTTCCAAAGTGCTGGGATTACAGATGTGAGCCACTGCACCTGGCCTATTTCACCTAAATATTTTTTGAAGACTAAGAGGAGATGTTCTCAATGAAGGTCATGCATTCACCATCGCCCTAGAAGGCTTAAGCTTATAGCTGGCCTCCTGGCTTAATGGCACAGAAAATGAACACGTTCTCTGTGTTTTATGCTTTGACCAACAGCATAAATAAAAATATGCCATGAGCCAATCTCCACTGATGGCAGCAGGTATTATGACTTAGTATCCCTCTTTCTTTTGCACATTATAATCTTTGGAGTTTTTCACATCTGAATTTCATTTATTTTTCCTTTATGCTTATTATACAAACTTCCAGTTCAGATTTGTTATCCCTCTGTGTGAACAATGACAGAAGACGGTATAGAAGAAAGGACTCTGTGTAGAAGAAGCTGGAGAACAGTGGGAACGGAGATAAATCCCTTAACCCCTTCGTCTCCGTTTCTTCATTTGTTACATTGGAAGGTTGAACCAGATGCTCTTGGAAGTTTCCTTCTACATTTAGATTGCCATATTTCTTTCTATAATTGCACACTCAAATGTGGGGTGGCTTTCTAAAACATTTATTTAATTGAATAATTCTGAAATCTTAGTATGCGGGGAGGAGAACTTTGGACTTGGCAAGGTTTGATAGTCACAAATCTTTCCCCTTATTGCTTATGATTTCACTGTCCCTCTAAATGTTTACAGATTTTTCTCTCTTCAAATTGTTTCATTATTGGACAGTCATTTCTGGGCTCTTGCTGCAAGATTGATTCCATATTTTCTCTCCTTCCTATAATTGTCCTATATCTTGCTTGCTCTTTGTAGTTTTAAAGAATAATTATTGAGTGGCCCAGGCAAGATGCAAATTCATTTCTTCATAATGGCAATACAAATTTTCTTTCAGACTCTATCTATATTTGAAATTGCCATGCAAATGGTTGAGCTGGTTTTGATCCAGATCTAGACATTCTATCTTTTCACTCCCATTATCAGAAGATCAGCTCATCAGCATACTGTTGATTTTGTCAAGTAGTTTATGGTAACTGGAGAATGGACTTAGCACTGCTTTTTTGGCTGCAAAATTTGTAGATGTAGTAGACCCCCTGAGCCAAGGGCTAACAAGGTTAGTTACATAGAAGATTCCCAAGAAACAGATGCTCATGTTTGTAGACTATACTTTACCCATGTACACATCCTATTTTACAAAAAAGCTTTGGGTGGATCGTAGAGGGAGGCAAATTTATTTCTAGACTCCTTAGAGTTTTTCTTGCTGTTTGAATGTTCCTAAGGAGAGGTGGAAAGATGTTGAGGAAGGCTGAACTGCCTGGAGTTGGGGTGCATTTCAGGGCAGATAGAGATGGAATATCCTGTGCTTCAAACAAGGCAGAGAGCTGCAGTGTGAATTATTTTGTGTGCTGATACATGTTAGAAGATTCCCTGAAGGCAAAGGCCACATCTTTTTTTTTTTTCTGCTTTCAGAATTCCCAACACAGACCCATTGATACAACAGTACCTGATCTGGTGCATACTATGTGGTCAGCAAATACAAGCTCAATGGAATTCAAGTGTCTCATGTTCTCCAATCTAAATTGTGCATTTTATTTTATTTTTTACCTTGTACTTGTGCTTGCCTTGGTAATGGTCTCCTATTTTCATAACACTGCTTTTTATTTTTAATGAGGAGAATGAGGCAACCTGCCTTGGCATGCAAACTTTCTTCTTCCATATTTAGAATTTAAATTAACCTTCTACAGCCCTGGCCTTAAAAGCTCTTTTGAAAAAGATGGCAAGTTGCCTCTGCTGGGGAGGCCTCTGCAAGGTAGGGGGCATCTGAGTTGCTGCTTGTTATCAACACAAGTGCTAGAGGATTGCTAAGTTTAAAGCAGTCATTTAGAATTAAGAGTTAGCAGATGTGGGGGATTTGTCGTAATATGACGGTGTTTTCATCCTGTTCTTAATGTCGTCTTACCATACTTTGGAGCTTCTTTGAAAACATGACTAGCTTGTTTGAAGCCTAGTAACTGCTTGACTATTCAAACAACAACTTATTCTTAGGGGTTTATTGTGAAAGATATTTTTATCGCAGTTGCAATGGCTTGAAGAACTCTGGTCTTTGTTCTGCTCCTATTTCACATTTTTCCCGGGGAAGGGGTAGGGGGAAGAAGTGGGAGACTGGCTGATAGAGAGGTGAAGCAATGGGTATGTAGGTGTGAGTGTTTATGTGTGTGGGCTCTGAAGTGGGCTAGGCCACCAAACAGTTAGTGCCCCAGGCCATCTCCCTGATCTCAGGAATGGTGTTGGATTTAGAAATCTGCCTAGTGCTCTCCTGCTCCTGCCACCTTGCTCACACTGTTCACCTCCTCTCTGCCTCTCTAAATTCAACCAGCAGCCTCCCAAGTGGGGTGCACATTCCCTCCAGAGGAAGCCAGACAATACTGTCTTGCAGAAAGGACTCATTAATAATTTGTATTTATATTATTTATAATTTACCTAAATAATTCTAATGCTTAATATATGGAACTCCAGCCATGGCCTTACTTGTTCTGCTCCTCAAATGATGAGTCACCTGTCACACTTGGGCATGAGATTCCTGGGAGAAGGAGAGGCACATGCATTCAAGGGATTGACAGGGGATCTCACTGGTTAGTTCCTTTCAGGGTGCTGTCAGTGTCCTTTATTTTAAATTTATAGCAGGCCAGCCCACGTGGTAATTTTAGAAGAGCAAGACCTTTCAACAGAAAACAATTTCAAAATACTTTGTAATGAGATGAAGAATACCCGTACAATATTTTATATACCACAGAGTTCTGTTGGTTATCTCACACCAAACTGTATACATGAGTTGCCATTTTCAAAGATAAATTTGGCAATTTTCTTGTACGAAAAGACAAGGGTTCCAAATTTTCTTAACTCTTTTAGGCTGTCGATGGGCTGTCAGTAATGTTACCTAGCAGATATTAAAAAACAAAACACTTAATGTCCCTCTATAGTAAACTGGGCCAGAAAGTAACTGCTTTTGGAAAGACACTCATACTATCCAAAGAGTAGGCTGGGAAATTTATTGCAAATGTTTCCACTATTTGGAAATTTTGTTGCTCAAAACAATACAACCTATAAAATCCCTTTAATCTGAAAATTTGAATACCTTGTAAACAGAATTAACTTCCAAATGAAGAGCTGGACTAAAAAATGGACCATCTAATTGTTAATAAAGAGGATGGTTTACCAAGTTTCAACACAAACCTTGGTTAACTGATAGATGAGATTGGAAAAACGTAGTACTGATTTAAGCACAGTCAACAATGTACTTTATTCTTTTGAATCTCTGTGTATGTGAAATATTCTTTTACCCTGCAACATCTACTAACGAGCATTGAAACAAACTAAATTCAGAATGAGAACTTTAAATTACCTATCACAAGTACTTAAAAAACCAAGATTTTCAAAAACAAGGATACAAACTCAATTGCTTGACCCTTCTTAAAATACTATTAAAAATACTAAAATCAGTATAACGTTTTGATAGCAACAAAAATACTTTTGTTTCATTAATAATAGCAGGTAAAATACATTTAAATTTATTTTTAAAATAGAGTATATTTCAAGTACATTTTAAGAAAAAGAGGGCACATATTTTTAGTATGTATTTAAACAGTGTGACTATTCAAAATTATGTTACTAAATCACTACATGATCAAAAAATCTGGAGCTGCCTGCTTTAAATTTGCCCTTTCTTTTAAAACTCCTCAAGAGTTTATTCACTCACTTAGTATTTAATCCTCAAAGATCTTAACTTTCTATGGCCTAGGAAGCATTAAAGCTTCTTGAAGACAGCATGTGTTGTCCTTTTTCATACCCTTCAAAACAAAGAACATAGTTCCTGTGTCATAGTAGATGTTTGATTAATATTTCCTTCCAGATTGTTTCAGACTGTAAATTCCTAGAGCTGAAATTCTGGAAAGCATTCATCTTTATATTCCCCAGAACACCTTTAATTGAGTTGCATGTAATTCCATGGCAGTGAGGGGTGGCCTATCCATGGAGAGCTCCTCAAATGGGATTTAATGGTGACATATTTTATTTGGTTAGGCAATTCAGAGGTCCTGGTGTGCAGGTTTCAGAGTCCTTGACTTCTATGACCATGAGGAAATAACGCCAGTTATTTCATGGGCCCACAGATTAGACAACCACCTGGGACTTTGGACAGATAAAGACAGTGGCAACTCATTCCAGAGAGAATGTAAGCTGAGTTAAAAACATTGCTAGGATTGCTCAAGGGGGGACTTCTAAGGAAGGCAACCTGGATTTTGGCAGTCCTGAAAAAAACTGGGCAAAAGAGAAACCTCAGAGATAAGAGAACAAGTAAAAGATGAGATTATAGCTCCCTGTAAGGTGAGTCATGAGTATTCATCACAAGGGATTGCCCACGAGGGATGAACAGAGGAGTCTTAAGTCTGAGGGATTTCCTGGAGGTACTATTTATTTATAAGTCACTTATAAATAGTTGCTTCCTAGGCTTTTGGTAAGGAGTGAATTGGGAATGGCAGCATTGGTAAACTGAGAAATATGAGGGCACTTAGCCCTCTTCTGTTTCATTCAGCTTTGGCTTTTGTTTGTTGTAATGTGGATTAAGTCCCAACACACTGAAGAGACAACATGGAAAGCTGGATAGAAATGTAGTTAACGCCAAAAAGTTTGAAGCTACATCTGTTGAGTCTCACAGCATGCCAGTTGGTCACACAGCGGGGGTGGCTGCACCCTCTCAAAGGGCTCTTTATATTTCTTTTTTATTTCCTCTCAAATGTGGTATCACTTTATCCTTAACCATAAATACCATCTCTTACATAATACCCCAACTATTATGCATGCATGTTCTTACCTGATTGCGAGACATTTCTTTGTCTCTTTAAAACTTTGGGAAAAAAAATACAGGGAAAAACAAAGACCCGTATAACAAACATGAATGTAGGAAAATTTCCACATTTTAAATATTTAGGCTCAGATAAAATAAGTCCTGTTAACCATGCTAGAACTTCAAGAATTACATATAATGGTAGGTATCTCTGTTCTACCCTCTTTCTAGTCTTAATAGTAACTGCATTTGTTTATGTAGTAGCCAGCATACTTCACAATCTGATAGAAAACATGTTGACCAGGACATTAGAAGAATGAGGTTCTGATCTTAGCTTATCACCCCTCAGTTCTATGTCTCCAGACAAATGCCTCAATTTCTTGGAAGGAGCCTTGCTTCTCAATAAATATAATTCAATAAAAGTCATATACCTCCAAGTTTTCTGTACTCTAGGTAAGATAAGACATCCTCAGATCCTTCATCTGTGTTTCCTACGAGATGAATTCTAGATCAAAACCAATTTTTCATTTTGATCACTCTCTAGAGATGATATCATCTGCCAAAGCTGATCTGAAATTTTACTACCTAGAATTGAACTGATTTTCCAGATATGAAGTGATTAGTAAAGAAAAATTGGTTTAATTTCTGTGATCAAGACACCACACTTACATTAATAAAAGGTACATTTTTTTAAACTGCATTTTTTCCCCAACAATATCCTACTGTTGCCTCATGTTAAATGGAGGCTCAATTAACTCCCTTAAAACACTTTCATATACACAGCTACCAATACTGGCCATTGCTGTGTAGAACTGGGTTTTAAGCTTAAATGCGAGCCTTCTATTTAAATCTGCGAAGTTTAATTTTATTAGTTTTAGTTCAGTATTCTAGTCTGTTGTGAACATTTTGAAACTTAATCTTGTTTCTCAAAAAGTTCTTAGATTTTTAGGAATTTTCAAAGGGCTTGAATACCCTTAGTTAATGCCTGTCCTTTTAACTACCTCTGGGCTGGATTCAAGTGACTAAAAGGCATGCTATCATTTTTTTTTTTCTTTACTGAAGTTTTTAAAGAAAAAGATGTCAATTTACAAAATTAACTATCTTTGTATTCTCCCTAAAAACAATAAGCAATTTACACCCACTGCTTTAGACTTTCTCATGTCTGTCTGGTTAGTAGATAATGGATGGACCCCAGAAACAATAACTTCGCTGAGCCTACAGGTGTGTGCCCAACTCGATTATTTCTGTAAGTGTCACAGAGGATACTGCATCTGATGTTGAATAGGGGAAAAATGTCTTGCATTTTTCTTTTATCCAGATGCAACTCTTCCACCCTAGTGAGAAAAAAATAAAAGACACAAAACAAAGCAATACCAGGCATTGTTCCAGTACTTCCAAATTTCCACTGGAATTCAGTTTATAATTCAGTCTTAAAGCTTTTTATGAACACTTCATGTCTTCGTATATTCCACTCATTCTTTAAAACTCCAGTTAAGTCCTCTTCCTAAAAGCCATCCATGGACTCTCATTTCAGCATTAATCTGTCTGCTCCTATGTTGCCTGTATCTCCCTGATGGCACTACACTTAGCCTGTCCTCTATTATGATTATGGGATTAATCTATATTTAGCGCTACTCTTAAATTGTATTTTCATAAAGGACAAGGACCATGTCTTAGCCATTCTTATCCATGCTTGGAACAAACATTGATTGAGGTCCAGTTTGTGCCAGGCACTGTACAGGGATATGGAATGCCATGGCTTTCCCCTAGTGAACAGCACAGAGTCTGGCTGACTTACTTGAATTGAAATCAACCCATGTGACTGACTTGAACAGCACTTACCATTTATTTTGTAAACTCTGTGTATGAGGCATGAAAGGATTTTTTTGGAGATTCAAATCACTGTTAATTAAATTAGGTCCTCACATATTTCAGTGGTTCCCTACTCTGTTCAGAGTACCATTAACTGAAAAGTGTCTCAGTTATAACCAAAAGTATTGTGAAATACAGACCAATAACTAAACTTAATTCCAGAAGAGAAGTGGAATATCAATGACAAATACATGGACTAAAGCAAGTTTGGAATTTATTAAGAGTCACTAAGAAAACCAGCTTGAACATTTAAGGACATTAAAAATGTTTAAGAACATTAAGACTGACTGAAATGACAGGTCCCCTGGAAAAGGAACACATGCACATATTATATACTAGAGGGAGAGAGAGAAGCGGGGGAAGGAGTGGTCTTTTTTGTTGTTTTTAAATAGACTTTATTTTTTAGAGCAGTTTTAGATTCATAGCCAAATTAAACTAAAGGTACAGAGACAGAGGTTTCTCATATATTCCCTTGCCCCAGTACATGTATAGCCTCCACCATGAATGGTCTTTTGATTGCCAAGCCTGTGAATCAGAATCATAATGGTTTATTATGGGAGAAGGGTCATATGCTCTCTTGGCAAATATATATACATTCACGTTCTGAGTGCTATACCAGGAGCTTTTTGAAAAAAAATTGCTTTAACTTTTTTCTTTTTTCAAGTATAAGCTTGAACAGACTCAAGACGGCAAACACTCCCTCCTCAATTTAAGATTTGACAATTTACGAAGAAAAAGCTCATTCATCATCCTTCCCTTTTAGAGACCATAAATTATTGGCTCATACACCATGTGGCTTGGATTCTAGGAAAAGTTAGTGTAAACAAACCCAAGTTATAATGCGTGGAGTAGGAGAGTGAGTCATAAACAAAACACAGACATATGCTCTCATATAAATAAGGCCTTGGATCATCAGCTTCCCAGAGTCTGCTTCCCATTAATTACCCAACAAAATGAACTTTCCATATGTAAAGCCCAAATCACTTAACTCTGGCAACTTGTATAAGACAGAGACCAGGATTGTGACTACGTAGGCACTAACAAAACCAGATTTCAAAATAAAAAATGTCCTCTCAAAATATCTTCAGGCATTGGAGAACAAGAAGATCCCCTGGAGGAGAATTTTTGAGTAACAAAACTACACCCAGGCACCCTGGGAAGACTGCTAGGAGGCTGATATGGATCCCCTGCTGAATTTATAGGTAATATTAAGCGTACTCTCTTTTGTTCTGAGTCCTGCCATCTTTCTGATGCCGGCTAGCCCTGGATCGAGGCCACACACGGTGTTCACACACATTGCTGGGACCACTGAAAAGTTTAAATTCCTTCTCTCAGAGATCAGTTCCTTCTCTCTGTCTTTTGAAACTATCCATTGGTAGCACTAACTCACATTTCCTCATTGTCTCATGAAGAGTGTCTGGTCTCTTTTAGTTTAATGAGGTATCAAGGAAAACATAATTCCTGGAGCAGAGTATTCTTCAACAGGTCAGACACTCCCAGAGAGGCGGGAAGTGAGGTCTTTCCTTATGTCCCTTTCCAAAGCTGATTTCATAAAACAAACTAACAGAGTTAGTTTGGGCCATAGCTGTCATTTTTCTATCACTGCTGGTCAGAACAGTCACCCTGCCTTATTCTAGACTTCCGGGTACTCCATCTTTTGATCACAAATTTCCCTTCCAGATTCACCTGCCATTATTTCCATACAAATGCTCTATTCCTATCCCCCAGCTTCTGTCTGCTTACCTAATTCAGTTTATCTTCAGAAGTCCATCTTAACTCTAATCTTCCCAAATCATCTTACTGTTATCAGAAATCTCTTAGTAGCATTCAGTTGAAAATTCATGACCAATCAACTGCTGAATAATAGTCCTGTTAGTATCTCAGATTGTTATTCAATCTATTCATTTAAAAACACTATTTGTTCCAATGGACTTAAAACAACAGAGCTTAAGCTTCAGGTGTCCTGGATAGGGGAGAGAGGAGGAAAACAATTTTTACTCCTTACTAGTTGTGGGGATGAGGAGGCAGTTTTCAATCATTCATACACTCTGTGACTATTTTTGTAACATCTATGCTTTGTATCATACCTTAACACCATACAAGGCAAGTAGAATGCATTGCTCTTGCCCTCAAATGAAGGGAAAGAAGAAGGAACTAACATTTTTGGAAAACCTACAGTGTATGTTGCAGTTTTTCACGTATTTCCTCATCTAACCGTGATAGCAACCTCTTGAGGATCCTGATTAGTATCCCTCAGTTTCTCTACAGTACAGAGATGAAAATCAAGTATTTTCCCCAAGGGCACACATCTCACAAGTTGTGAACACAATAAATTCAAGCAAGGGCTGCACCATTTCAAAGCTAGTTTCTTATATTTCCTTAAAAATCAACAAAGACAGGGAGCTAGAAAAAGACTGATAAAACCTGGGTTTCCTTATTAATTTTATACTCTTGTCTGCATTGGAGTGCCAAATTTCTCTGAATTTCACCACCTCGAAGGCCTCTTCCAAACCCCTAAATTCCATAATGAAATAACAGAAGATATGACTGCAGATTACACATCATTGCTGCTGGATTAACTGTTCCTGCACGTTGTTTTGATCCTGCTCCAGTTCAATACCTTCAGTGGTTCCCTGTAGGGAGCCAGACATTCAATGTACTGAGAGAAGCTGGTCAGGCTTATGAAGAAAAGCAGTGGTGGGGGAAGGCAGGGCATGATAAACACAAGAGACTATGGCACATTTAATGGGGCAAATGTTATCCTATTCCAATCAATTGATGCCAGTTAGAAATCTGAGCTCAAAGTCGACAGTTTCATAAAGCCAGAAATCTTGATTATTATGTAAAACTTCCGATGTTCATAGCTGCTAATTAATTTTTAAAAATTTATAACTTTCTGTAGGCCAACCAAAACACAACTGTAGACAGCAATTGGGCCATGGCTGTCATTTTGCTATCACTGCCGGTCAGAATAGTCACCCTATCTTATTCTAGACTTTGGGGTACTCCATCTTCTGATCTCAAATTTCCCTTCCAGACTCACCTGCCATTATTTCCATACAAATGCTCTATTCCTATCTCCCAGCTTCTGTCTGCTTACCTAATTCAGTTTATCTTCAGAAGTCCATCTTAACTCTAATCTTCCCAAATCATCTTACTGTCATCAGAAATCTCTTAGTAGCATTCAGCTGAAAATTCATGACCAATCAACTGCTGAATAACAGTCCTGTTAGTATCTCAGATTGTTATTCAGTCTATTCATTTAAAAACGCTATTTGGTCATCTCATGTTTTGGAGGCAGTTCTTCCCATGCAGTGTTTAAGCTTCTCTGAGGCAGGGATTCATCTTCTATTTTTATATATCATTCATAGGATTGAATGTAGTGCAGCAGGTTCTTAAAAAAAAGGCTCACAATTTTTAACCAAGTCTTACAGATTTTGGATAAGACGAGCTTGATATAGCTACTAAGGCCCTCAAGGGTAGGGGATTTGGACTGTGTCCTGAGATAAGAGTATTTGGAAGAGGGAGTGAGGATACATATCATTTTCTAAAGGATAGTTAATGGATAGTCATCACATGGCTAAATTGCGACTTCACATGATTAAATCTTGACATGACATAACTTCAGTTCTGACATGAGAGAGTTTCATAAAAGACTTACATATCAAGTTTTGAATATGTGATTGTTGTTTTCATCTGCTATTTCATTCCTTTCTTGTTACTGCCTAGTAGGCAGAAATTATTTTTCCCATTTCATTGGTGAGAAAAGTAGAACTCAGAAGTCTCAGTGAGACTTTGTGACTTACCTAAGGGGACGGATTAAAAAGTATGGCAGTACTGTAATGAGAACTCCGCAATAACCCTGACCCTTGAATTTCAAATCCAGTTTTACTCTGCCTTGATATGGTGGCCAGAAAGAGTCCAAGTTTCCTAGTTCCCAGTCAGGCAATATTTGTAACCCTTCTGGTCTCAATTTTCTCATCTGCAACATGAAGGGCAAAGGTCCCTTCTAGTTTATTGTAATCTACGTTTATCTAGTCTGTTCCAATTGAAGCAGCGGGAGGAGACTCCTTGGAAGGATGCGTTGGGATGACTCCAGTGTTTCCCAGGGAGAGAACGGAGACAGCAGACAGGTGAGCGATCTCTCTCTCTCTCTCTCTGTCACACTTGTCTCACAAAACTCTATTCTCTCTCCCTGCCTCCTTTCTCTCCCTGCCTCTTCTCTGTCTCTCTGCCCTCTTAGACTGACTACAGCCTGCCTGGACCACTCAAGATCATTCTTAATGACAGTCATTACATAGTTCTTCTGCGTTGCCTGAGGCCATTTCTGCAGCAATGAGCAGGAAAGACTTTGCTCTGCCATCCCTCTACTCCTGCACCTGGGCTCACTATGCCAACTTTATTGGAACGAAGAAGTTTTTCAAAAACTCTCCACTAATTACAGGAAACCCAAAGCACAGTGCCCCCTTCTCATTAACACAGTTGCTTTTAGTAGCCACTAAATTATCTCGCCAACATTACACCAACAATCTAATTAGACTTCTGGAAATGGAAAGCACCAGTGAATAAGGCAGGCACCACACTTTCATCTCAAAACTGATCATAAAATATTTGTGCCCTTTCATTCTTTGCCACATAAACTCTGCCCCTGTAAGAGTCTCCTTTCATTCTCTCCCATTTATGAAGAGGAGCTTGAATATTTGATACAAAATGAGTATCTTAATAGAAATCGCTTCACGTATGGGAGGTTTTCTTTTCCACATTTTGCCTGAGTGTGAAGTCATTACAATAATCGCACCTGACTCCCCTGGCGTCTGATGCCTCACAGCCAAACCTCCCACTGGGCTTCAATGGAGGTGTGAATGATACTATCACTGGGAAGAAGATAAAATGTATTATTATCATTACTCTATTTTTAAGAGGGTCTGACTATGGCATGAGGTAGTTGGGAGCATAATCTGTCTGAAGCATTCAGAGAAGATAAATTGAGTTAAACTTCTCAAGACACAGCACTTTCGAACTTGTCATTAAACCTCTGTATTTCCTAAAATCTCAGCTCTGGAGAGAAAATAATTAGCTAAGCAAAGTCCAGACATGTCTACTGAGTATCTACTATGCACCCAGCATTGTGTAAGGTTCTTGACATTCAAATAATAGGAGTTTAACAGCAAGGCTCCTGGCTTTGCTTCTCTTGTTTTCATTCCGTACATCCCAAGGTTCTGGGAATTCATAAGATGCCCAATACTTATTGAGTGAGACAAAACCTAAATATGAAATGGTTGCTGCCATAATGAAACCAATACTATGGCCACAGTGCAAGACTATCACATACAAAATAATTAAAGTACTGCATAGGCTGATGTACTCCCCAGTTTTCTATTGAGTGGCATATCCTGATAATCTCACAGAACTTCTGAGTGAAGGAAGGCACATATGTGTGCATATTCCTCCTTCCCTGAATAAATACATGCTCTTGTAGTGCACATACAATGCCACATAGGCTGAATATTTAACTCAAGAATAATCCTCCCAATACTCCGGCGGACTAACCAAGGGCTGGGCTGCTATTAATGAACAAAGGAGGCTGAAGGCCTCCCAAGCTGCTCCAGGTTGCTTCTCTGTTGAATGTTCTTAGGATAGTTTGCTGCTTCTGGTTCTGATATAGAAACTGAAGGCAAATCACTGCATGAGTTCATATACTCTAGAGTGTATCTTTTCATGAACCAAACACTTTTGTGCAGGAAATAGTTGTTCAATACACTTTGACCACCATTTAACAATTACCTATTGTTTGCCTACCTCAGTGCTAGGTAAAGTTGAATAAGATCTGGCCACAGGGAATATATGATCCTCTGGTCCACTGTGGGACACAAGTGGAGCAAGACACTGCATTAAATGTAGGAATCAATAATCGATGAGCTTATGGGGAGCCAGAGTTGCACAGAGGATGTGGCATTCAACTTGACCTTGGCGTGGTTCTCAGTATGGGTGTCAGAGAAGGCTTGTTAGAGCTGAAGGAACCTATGCTGAGGCTTGAAGAAGCATCATGAATTAGCCATTGAAAGGGCATGAGAGGTGGGCAAGGGAGAAAAAGAAATTCCAGGGTAGAAAACAGAAGACAACATCAACAAGAGCAGCAGCAAAAACAGCACTCACTTGTCAAACTCTTACTATGTCAGTTTCTTTGCTATGGTTTTCCCAAGGATAATCTCCTTTATTCCTCACCATAACCCTCGACACTAGGTGATATCTTTTTTCCCATTTTACAGACATGAATACCGAAGTCTTGAGATTACCTAGCTGGTGAGTGCAGCACCGAGATTTCAATACAAGCAATATAAAGCCAGACACAGGCAATCAACGGGAGCATTTTATGGCCCATGTGTGGTGTATAGAAAAATGAGCCAAAACTTAGAAACAAGGCAAATGGAAGGAGACAGTCCTTTCAAGTCTCCCTAAGGATTATTAACTGTACAGGAAAATGTGCTCTTGTTGGGCTTGCTGTCCACTACTGGTTAGAGGCATGGAATCTGCCAGCTTTTTTTTCTTGAGAGAGAGATCTCGCTCTGTTGCCCAGGCTGGAGTGCAGTGGCATGATCTTGGCTCACTGCAACCTCTGCTTCCTGGGTCCAAGCCTTTCTCCTGCTACAGCCTCCTGAGCAGCTGGAATTACAGACATGCCTGGCTAATTTTTTTTTAATTTATTTTTTTATTTTTTATTTTTAGTAGAGACAGGGTTTCACCATGTTGGCCAGGCTGGTCTAGAACTCTGAGGTCTAGAACTCCTGACCTCAGGTCATCCACCCATCTTGGCCTCCCAAAGCGCCTGGCCAATCTCCACGATTTACATTTACTTGTGGGCTTCTGCCTAGCAAAGAGGCAAACGATTTTCGTCTAGCAGGAGAGATCGACCCTGAGGTTATGATTTTGTTGCCTGTTAGGAAATTAACTGAGCAACTTGCTCTATATGCTTTCTCCAGTGCCTGCATTCTCATAACGTCCTGTTCTCTAACTCCCCTTTGGGCTGGCTTTACCACCATGCTGTCTTCTGCATTAAAGAGTTGAATGAGTCTTTGAAATAACTTTTTAGTTTTTTGAAAATAATACTGTGGCAATGGAAATCCCAAAGGAGTCGAAATTTGGTTGAAATTTCCAAGAAGATGAGGCTGGGGCAGAAGGCAGGGCCAGATTCTGGAAGGTTTGGTGCCTTTCCGGGCTGTTTATAGCCTTGGCCATAGGAATGGCTCAGCTGCTCCAGGACATTCAGATTAAATCAGAAAAGAGCTTATTTCTCCTTTTAGGGTGAACATAACAATAAGTTTTGGAAGTTTTACAGAAGGCCTTTGGTGTGTGATGGGGAACCGCAGTTTCCCACTCTGCTGAGTCCCTCAGTGGCCCAGAGCTGGGGGGCAGGCGCCGCCTTTCATGAGCCTGTCATACTCAGCACAGCTTTCAGGGCAAATGGGCTCATTTTGTGATGCTTCCATGTGAGCCCACAGGTAGCACTTTTCAGACGACTTGAATGATTGCTTTAAATTTAAGCTTCGTTTGCTTTGGCTCTTCTTTGGGAGGTTTTCAACTGAATATTTTAAGAGATTAGTTTGGGCAGATAGGAATGTATTTTACAATTTGAAGACTTCCTCAATGTATATATATTTATGATCCCTGGATGTTTCAAATCCTTTTAAATTGCACATTTATTTCTTCTATTCTGGTTCTTCTAAAGATAAGATTTTGGCTGTCTTGCCCTGTTATTTTGGTTAGGGGCTTCAGATAATGATTCCACATAACAAAGAAAGAAAATAAATTAACTGCATCATTTTTAAATTCCTGTTCATTTCTCTTTTTTGTAGCTGGATATGATTTCATTATTCTGGGCCCCTTCCCACAGATGGCAGGTGGCTAAGAGAAAACTCAGGTATCATAGAATTTGGGAGCTGAAAGCAATTTTCACAACCATTTTGTTCCAGCCACTACTATATTGAATTTCATTCTGATTTCCTTAGTATTAAGAATTGCCACTGTTATTTGCAAAGGTAATTAATTTTTCAAGATTAAGGTTTTGTATCTTGACTACAGGTTATCAGTTCTGTTTGGACTGATAGTTTGGCTAATAACAGAACGATTTATCTAATATTAGTCTCTGCCATGAGAAGCAAAATACCCAAAATGTAATAGACTTATGAAATTTAAATATCTTCACTTCTTCATGGGCTCTGGTAGTTTTAAACATGGTAGATGATATAGTTGAGATAATAATGGATTAGCCTTGATACAAAACAGAAGCTAAGAGCAGGGCTCAAACTACTTCCTTGTTATCTCGAACTGAGCTACACCTGGAGCAGTTGAGATCTGATGATAGCTTGGCTGATACATGTTTGCTTTTTTTTCCTCCTTGGACTTAAGATGAGAGAATATTGGTGTGTATCTGTGTGTGTGTGTGTGTGTGTGCGCACACACACACACGAGAGAGAACAAGAAAGGTATACTTGTTTTCTCATTATTTCTAGTCTAGTCTTTCAAGTGCAAAATCATACAGATTTTGTTTCCTTGATGTTTTACTGAATTCTTACCACCATTTGGAATCTGCTTATTAATACAGACGGATCTTAGACATAAGGGGAAAAAACATGTTACTGCAATGAAATCACAAATTCTCTATACATTACATGATCTTCTTGAGAAGTTAGTTCAATATCTAGAAACTCAGAAAAATCAGCCTGGCTTATTCAGGTATGGATTACCTGATATGATTAGAAATCATTATTGGACTAGGGTAATAGAAGTTGTTTCAAATTATGCCTCACTTTGAGCAAACTTTAGTGGTGCTTTTACTGCATTAGCCCTAATTACTCACAATAACGATGCAATGCTCCCTTGAATCAGACCTCCTTTGCTGCACCAGGGAATGGCAGCTGATCAATAGCTATTGAGCAGTTTGATCACCACAGCTGATCTGTTTGAGCACCTGCAGCAGCCACTGCCATCCTCCCTCCCAGTAGCTCACAAACTGACATGTTCCCAGCTCGCCACTCTCCTGCATCTCCTCCACGGTGCCCTTCTGCAAATCAATAATGTCATAATCAGTATGCCTCTGAGACTCTGAGAAGGTAAAAAATTGCCTGAAACAAAAAACTTGGGGGACCCATGTAGCACATGCATGTATTCATACAGGATAGAAAAGACTAATTTGTAAACCTCTGACCCATATTCTTTTCTCCTGTATTGTAATGTTTATAAAATAAGGTGGGAATGCTCCTTTATTGTACTTTTTACCAAAGATCACCTGTTTGAAAAAAGTACTGTTCTTACTATAGATTGATGAACTATCTGGCAAGTATTTTCTAGGAGCCTACAAAGTGCCTGTCAAATGTTTTCTATTTAATTGTTAAGCAGTTCCAAAACTGAGTATGTTTTGCTCAGATGTCTCTCAGCATATTTAGCATTGTAAAAGCACACAGCTACTGCCTCTCAACCATTCCTTTCACTCAGTGATTATTTACTGAACATGTACTATGGGTCAGGAACTGTACTAGGTATTTTTGCATCCACCCTTTTTTAAAAATTTTTTATTTTTTTTGAGATGGGAGTTTTTTGTCACCTAGGCTGCAGTGCAGTGGTGTGATCTTGGCTCACTGCAGTCTCTGCCTTCTGGGTTCAAGCAATTCTCCTGCCTAAGGCTCCCGAGCAGCTGGGATTACAGGACGTGTCACCATGCCCTGCTAATTTTTGTATTTTTAGTAGAGGTTTCGCCATGTTGGCCACGCTGGTCTCAAACTCCTGACCTCAGGTGATCCACCAGCCTTGGCCTCCCAAAGAGCTGGGACTACAGGTGTGAACCAACATGCCTGGCCTGCATCCATTATTTCTAAATAAAATTTCTAATTAATTGAATTACTTCAGTATGTTATCTCAATATATGATTTCTTAAATTAAATTTTCTTTATAAGCCACTTAGTTTAACTCTTCTTTCCTTTTTTTTTTCCCTCCCTGCAATTGTCTGGGTTTCCAAAACCATCCTGTAGAAATGATAACCTATTAGAAAATAAGCTGATCCCTGCCTAAAGCCAGAAGTAATTCTACCTTACTTATAGTGAAAAATGAAAAACGGCTCTCTAAAGAAAACAAAAGTCAAGTGAGTTGTTTCATCAGAAATATATATTACTGTACTATATAGGTTACTATATATTACAAGCACCTAATTAAATAAGATTGAATCCAGAAACTATTCACTACCTACTACGTGCTTGGCTGTGGCTAAAGCTATCTACCTCATTGAATTATGAGTTTCATTCACTGTTCTCCAATAGAAGTAGGAGTAAATATGTATGGAGGAAAAAAATCTGCCTTTGCTCATGTTGGGACTATGACAAAAGTGAGAATCCACTGGAAATCAGGCAGTAAATCAGGAAATTTGGGTTCCAATCCAATTGTATGACCTCAGGCAAATCTCTGAATCTCAAGAGGCCTCAGTTTCTTCACGTGTAAAACAGAGCGTTGGCCACAAGCCCAGCCTGTGTGTTTTCTAGCTCTCCCACGTCTGTGGGAAGCTTTTTATCTGTGGGGAGTGAAATCGCAGGAAGGTCTGTCTTCCAGCACCTGGGGCAGATATCTGGCCTATTTCCCCCCAAAAGTCCAGCTCAGCAGCCAGAGACCCGGATATGGACTAAATCTGTGAAATTCTCATGAGGGTCTCGTTTAAGTACTGCCAAAACTAAACAGCCCATTCTCAGATGCTGGGACGGGGGAGCCTGGGCTCAGCTCTGATTACCAGGGAGGCCCGTATAAAAGTGTAATACCCACCTGCTTCTACTGCCCATCTGGCATATTTGTAAATTATTTACTGGATGCACTAGAGAAGGCAAGCCCACAGAAGCACGTGATCCCCAATAGGTTCTCTCACGTTGAAGGGAAAGAGCGCAGGGGAGGAAAATGGGGGACCACTTGTCTTTGGCCTCAGAGAAATATCTGTGCATGGAGAGCAAAGCCAGAAACACAAAGGCTAATTTAATTTCTCAATCCATAAAGGGAAGTCTCCAGTGCTTAATCAACAAGGTCAAATACCCACTTATCTGGGTGGGTGCAGACTGTAGCCTCAATCTTTCGCTTAAGCCAAATGATGTCTTCCTTGAAGTCAGCCACAGCACCAGTTCCCACTTCCCAACTTAAGTTCCCTTTGTTTAGACACCCTCCCACCAAGGGGCTAATAATCCATCAAGTCTCAGGGGTAACTTGTTTTGCATTTCTCTGTGACTTTCAATCCTCTGTCTTCTTCCTGTACTCTTCACTGGCACCATTTACCTGGCAATTCCACCAAAAACGTTTTGTTTCACACCAAATGAAGGCTCATGATCATATCTGAGAGATGACCCTATTCCTTCAGAGCAATAGTTTTCAAATGGCTGGAGAGAACACCATTTCCAAGAGATGTTAGGAGACAGTCCCAGAAAAATGGGTTGTGTGGTTAGATACGATTGTGTAATTCGGTGTCTCCCTCCTGGAACCCCACAATGCGCATTGGTCAATGCAAGGCCTGAAAAGCCCTGCAGGAAGGAACCAGGGGTAAGGCAGCAGCTTTTCCTACATCTACTTTTCCATGAAAACATTCTTTATCACAAAACACCTACTAGTAGTTTGCTGAATTCAACTGGGGAAGTGTCATTCCAAGTGTTCCTTTCTTTTATTCCAACTGGCTCATTTTCTAATAACCAGTGATTTCCATGAAAGAGGTAGGTATGTAGATAAGTTGAGTTCTTTGCTCAAGGCAAACTGCTTAGAAAATGAATTTGGAGTAAATATTAAGAATGAGTCTCTTCTTGAGTTTCTAACCATAACAGGCCTTTCTAAATATTGCAAAGTGCTTGCCACATTTATATTAATATGTTAATTCAAGAAATATCTATGTAACATTGTCCTGCTACATGTCAAGAAGATAGCAAGAATCTAAATGGTTGTCTCTGCCTCTGAGGTATGTGGAATTTTGCTACATGGGAGAAGTTGTTAAATCGTAGACACTTTTTTTAATGCAGTCTATGAAATGAGGGAACTGCATGGTAGAGATTCTGGATATCCTAAAGGAGCTGTGTCTAGCTGGGCTTTAAGTACTTGTAGGATGTGATTAGGAATTGAGGAAGGCTGTCTCCAAGTTCAGGTGTTAAGCCAAACCCAAGGCCTGTCTTCCTGGAGGCAGGGATGAGCTTCACACAATGGAAGTTGGCATAGGGGCTGGCAAGAGGCACAGTGGGGAAAAGAGGTAGAAAGGGCCAGGCTGTGGATAACCTGAGATCTCTAGATATGGAATTTATATTTTATCGTCTGCTGGCGAGGACTCTGGGAACTATTGAGAAACTCATGAATTCATGGGCAGAAGGTACTGATGCATCAAGAAAACAGTGATTACTGTCTTTCAAGCCTGATAAGCATGGGAGGCAATGAAACACACTGGGTTGAGAGCATGGGCTTTGGAATCCTGACTGTCCATAGGTTCTTTATTCTTAGCTTCCTCTTCTGAAAATAAGGATCCAAGTGTTTACTTTATGAGTTACAAGAAATAACATATATAAGGCCCTTGACGCAGAGATTAGTAATTCCTAAGGCTTGATAAAGAGTGATTAATAATGTTAGCATTTAGTTGCTACTCAGCTGACCAGTATTAGAATAAAGTGAAGAGCTTTCCAGAATACCTTGCACTCCACATTCCCAGGAGATCTTCTTTTCTAAGATCTCCTCCCACTTGAAAGACCCAATGCTGAAACAGTTCCCATGTTCTGAGTCTATGGGAGTTTGGCAAAACAGAGAACTCTTACCTGTATTCAACAGGACATTCTCAGTGGGCTTCTCCACACTGGTCTTGCCTGGAGTGAACCCAGAGCATCTGAAAAGTGCTCACCTGCATCCGACGTTGCTGCGGATGCAGCAAGGAGGGATAACACGGGGGCTGGTGGAATTGCAATGCTGTCAACTGCGGCTGGCTTCTTCCTGGTCATCATGGTGGGCACGGAGCCTTCGTTCTTACTATGCACTGCTGTCTGGTCCACTTTTAAGTGGGGACTTGGCATTCCTAAAATATAACAACCCCAAAACTTTCAGTCACTCTAAGGGAACTGGAAGATAGACAACAAATAACCTGGCATGATCTGAGGAAATGGTCAAATGATTTGAACACCTCCTTCTGGTACAACAAGAATAAAATTTTAAAATGCTTAAAGAGAAAAAATAGCTATGACTGGTTTTGGTTTTGTGGCTGAGGTTAGGAGTGATGCCATTCTAGGTTGGCTGCATGGAAGAGGTGGGGTCACAGCATAGGCCTCGTGAAGCAGAATGATCCATCAGGTGCCCCTTTGCCTTCTGAGGATGTACATTCCCATCTTTACAGAGGTGGTGCTGTGTGGAGCATGAAAGCAAGTTCAGAGTGGAAGAGACATGGCTCCCATCCTAGTAAGACTTCTCATCTCATCCAGCTGGAGAAACAAGACTGAATGAGAAGAAAATATTGGACAACAAGTTGGTGTAGGCCTGTGTATTACTTATCCTAGATGTTTGGGACGTTCTAAGGACGTGGAGATCAGTACTGAAAGAAGTGAGGAAAGGCTTTACAGAGCTCATGCTGAAGCTTCAAGGATGAGGGAAAGGCATTCTCAGTAGGGGCATAGGCTAACGCATGGGTCGGGAGTAAACATGATCCAGATGAGGCCAGCACACTGGAGGGGGAAGATGCACTCTGGGATTAGTGTGTAATCAGTCTGTAGGGTAAGGAGAGCTGATTTGAGGGCCTTTGATTGTCCACATCAGGCATCCTATGTCATATCATGATGCTGCGGAAAAGCCCGAGTAGTCAGGAGGTGCCCCTGTAAGGGCTTGGAAATTTCCTGTGTAACAAACAGTAAGAGCTATTCTGCGATCTCATTTCCTGAGCTTGAATCCAGGCTCTGCCACTTTCCAACTCTGTGATGAAGAGCAAGTTACTTAATCTCTCCAAGTTTTAAACTTCTTTCCTTATAAAAATGGGGTGGTGATGATATTACCTTGTAGGGACTGTTGTGATCATCCAACAGGTCAATCGATGTAAAGAGCTTAGAACAGTGCCTAGTGCATAGCTCGTGCTATAAAAGTGCCTAACATTATTATTATCCCTATTATTGCTGCTATCATTACTGTAACCTGCTGCTTCCTCAGATCCAACTGTAACCAGCAAGCAAAGGCTCAGTTGTTTCCCCTGACATGACTAACAATATATGGGCATCTTTCCTCAACAATGCAAAAACAAGGTTTTCTAACTCACCCAATGTAAGCCCAGAGGCTGAGGGTATGTGAATCCATTTCAAATAGCTAACTATTCAGAGTTTCTTCATCTGTAGGCTACATAACTTGACAGCAATGAAAACAAATTGGGCCTTATCATATTAGTTCTTGACTCCTTTTTTTTCTACCCCAACTAACCTGAATGATACAGTCCCCTCCCAGAGTAACATGATCTCAATGCCATAGTGAAAGCAGCTTCTCTTGGGCCTCGTGGCAACCCTGTGAAGCATGTAGTGTGGATATTACCATTTTTTCAATTTTACAGATGAAGAGAACACATTTCTAAAAGGTTAAAGGAGAACTGAATTCACTCATACAGCTTCTAATGTCAAGGCTGGAAGTTTCCAGGTAGCCAGATACTAAACCTAGGGATCATACTGGTCTACCTGGCCATACTCTAATACCTGACGATGACCCCAGTCTGTTGACAGTATGTTTAATCCCGAGGATGAAGAGGCCCCAGTATCACACCTGGATAAGGCATCTGTAACTACCTAAGGAAGACAGTCATGCTGACATTTAACACCTTCCTTCCTCCTATTCTCCATTCCAGTCTCTCAAACTCTCAGTTGTGATGCCATGAACAAAAATGCCACTTATGGTTTTCCTGGACTTTATATGTCATAGCATTTTGAAGGTGGAGATAGGCAAACATCAAATTCTATGACAGATGACAGATTGCAAGGCACAGCCACCAAGAAACTAGAAAGTGTAGCATGCATGTATAATATGCCTTATTTGTAAAATATGCAGGTGTGCTCATCATGGGCTAGGTACAGACATATATTTAAAATGCATTCAAAATCATCTGTAGAGAGACACATCCAAATAGGTAACAGTGGTTATTCTAAGTGAGGAAAGTTCAGAGACTGGTGAGGAAGAGGGAGTGTTTTTTAATTCTCAACCTTCTTTGTTGTTAATATTTTTAAAAAACCACAAACATGTATTAAACTTTTCTTTCTTTTAAGAAAATAAACACAGTTTGGAAAATATCCGGAAGCCTATGAGCACTGGGGCAGAATGACTGATGTGTTTTCACAACTGGCTGCTAAAAAATCTGATAATGGGCAGAGCAGGCAAGAGTCTGATGAAAATTTCCCATTTTGGTGCACTGCACCACCAGGGCATTCCCATCAAAGGGATGGAAGCACAGTTTACATAGAACACCTCAGGATACTAAGCTGTCAGATTTCTATCGAATGACAGCTCCTCTGGAAAAACTCACTAATATGTCATCTTTGTACCTGTGGACACAAGTTGGGAAGGTAATTCTTTGTTCAAATTATGATATGCTTGGGGCATGAAGGCCATAAACAGGATTAGCAGTCAGATATTTAACTCTCACTTGGGAATAAACTGATTCAAGTCACTTTAGTTTTACCCATTTTTATGCAAATGCTCACAATCCAAATTAGTCTCAGTCCACATCAACTCATTAGAGTTGATCCAATCAGACCTCTCATGGGTATACTTTGCTCCTTAAGTGTTTATGTTACAGAATATACTAAAAGAAATAAAATGATACTTAAAACACTCTATAATTTAGATAGCCACTATCAGCTCTCTTGAAAACCCTAGATAATCTAGCATTTCCTAGATTATAGTACTGCTTGCTGGTTGCCACCCAGTGATTTTGAAAACAAATTTAAAAAGAAAAAAGAAAGCCCTGACTTTTTCTCAGTCATTTTTGGATTTTGAAAAGATAATGGAAACAACCCCAGAAATAACACAAACAATATTATGTAAACTTTAAACAAAGACTAATCTATGAACACTTATTAATCCACAAAATCTGTCTGAGGGCAGAGGTGTCAGGAGACAGTGATGGGGAACGGGTCCTTGGGAGAGTGCACTGGGCAGGCTGGCCTCTGGAAGTCTCTTCATTTCCCTTTATTCCAGGTGCCGACTAATACTCTGTGATGAGCAAAAGCAAAGTGCTGGGGGGCATTTGAAAAGTTTCTTCCCAGCATGAACCAGGCTTCTATCAATGGGAGGGAGATTTTTGATGCTAGAGGGTGATCATAAAGAAACCCAGATATAACCCTGTACTGACTGGACCATTGAGATATAGTACCACTGCTTACACAGAGACAATTAGTAATATCATGGGTATGCTCTAGAAAGGGAGCACTGTATCAAACTCAGAAAGCAGACTGTATGGAAAGCACTCTTGGTAGGCGTGTTCAGAGCATCGCTAAACCCCAACATGAGCCAAATTACACTGAGGATTGCCTATTTGGAGGCCAGTACATTTTTAAAGAGGAAAATAACAATGCTAATAACTTTGTGAATCCAACATCTGTTCTTAATTAAAAGACACAGCCGAGAGGAAATATAAAAAAAATTAAACCTATAGGAAAAACATTCTGCTATAACCTGTTGACCTCTATTGATAATTTTTTTTTTAAAAAAAGTCTTTGAAACTGTGCTGTTGCCTATGTAGAAATAGTCACTCATTTTCAAAGGTAATTTCTCATAGACCACTTATCCCCTCAAACCTCTACCTGCACACCGTGTTTGCATTAGGGACTTGATTTATGGATTCCTGCTCCTTCAATGCAGAAGCTGACTTCCTGTTGCCTTGGTTACTTGGAGCTCAGTTCAAGGTTAAACTACTCCCAAATCAAAATCAGTGGCAGGCACTGCATCTAGCGGCCAGGTTATTGACTGCCCCAGGATGCGAAAAGGTCAGAGACCAAAGCATTGTTTACTGCCTTAAGGGTGAGTCAATAGCTTCAATATTTCGATTCTGTTTCTTCCGAAGTAGTAGTTGCTGCTCAATTACCTCTTCCTCAGGTTGCTCAAGGTCACAGAGGTCACGAAGGAAAAGTAGGGTCTATGGTGGCTGACTTTCCCAGGATCCCTTTAATGAGCTCTGTGACCTTGCATAATAAAAACCAGCCTCACCTTAGAGAATCTGCATGTTGTTCTATGGTTTATACAGCTAGTTATCTACTTTATATCATTTCTCTATAGGAAGAAAAGCAAACAAAAAGCCTTTGTGGGATGGCTACTAGTTACTACCCTTTCCTAGATAAGAAGGTCAAGGGATTCAAAGAGGTCATCTGATCTATCTAAAATCACACAGCTGTAAGGGGTGGGAAGATCTAGATTCTCTCATTCCCAGTTGGTTCTTCATTCTGCACAGTTTCTTTAAAATAAAACAGCTGATGGAGTCATCATCAAGGGATCCACATGTAATTCATTTTGTAACATCCGCGGCAGAGCACAGTATATCTGGCAGATAGTATGTAATTAATATAGGCTTGTTGAACACTTTGATTAATTTTCTAATTCCAAGATTTGCAAATGTAGCTATTGCCTGGTGACAAAGCCCAGGCTGGAATGGTCGAAGAGACTGACACCACTGGGATGGTTGGTCCCTTTAGTCATCTTCCTGGCTCCCTTTACACTGCAGAAGGCAGGTTTTGGCTGGGAGTTATATTGAGCAGTTAGTGGTTTTTAAACTTTCAAAGAGCTTTCATATGCATTATGCTATTTGTCCCTTGCAGCATCCCTGTGGATGACAAGAGGCAAATGGTAAAACCCCTAATTTGAGAAGAAGGAAATAAAGGCACAGAAGGCCAAGTGATTTGTCCAACCTCACATATCATATGTGTGGATGAAGCAATGCTGAAATCCATGTCTCTTGACTTAATTCAATGTTCTTTTTTCCCTATAACAAATAGACTTTTGGGCAAACCAGTAAATGACATATTTTTCATAAGAAATAAACTACTCTTGAAAACTTGATAATAATTCCCTTGTTAATATATTAGTTGTCTATTCAGATTCTTCTATTGTTCTTTTTTCTTGTTTGCCAATGAACTTCATTCATGGCAATAAGGGGAATCTACATTACAGCAGAAAGTGAATCAAGTAATAGATACCTGTAGGTTTTGGGAAATAATATTTTTCTGTGCCGAAGTCAATAAAAATTTTATTTTTGTTGAACTGGCCTATTCATTAATTCAACAAATATTGAACATCTATCATACCAGAGATAAGGCACTGGTCAAAACAGTTAAAGCCCCTTTTTCTCAAGATTTACATTTTAATAATTTTTGTGTAGCATAAGGATAGCTGTGGCTTTTTATAAGGGCAATGAAAGATCCTAAAGCACTTTTTTAATCATGAGAAGACAGAGCCTCTGCTACTATTTATATGGCATTTTTAGGCGAATTAGATAAAGGTAAATTCTCCAGGTGAATATACAGCTCCATGGACTCAGAGATTAGCAAAGAGAGGGCACCTTTGGGCAAATTAGAAAAAGGCACAGCTTTCTATGTGCACATGCATCCTAGGAGCTCATAGCTTGGGGAGAGGAGCACAGGATGGATTTTGGCTCCATTCCCCTCAAGCCAGGCACTTGTGAACAGCAAACAACCTGCTTAATCAGAGGTGGTGACCCTATCAACATTAGTTTTATGTAAAATGAGTTTTACTTCATTCTAGGATGAATGAAGAATGAATGAGGAAATTTATCATCATCACCTTCATTCTAGGATAAATTTCATCTTTTAAGATGAAAATTACTCTTGGGCAGAATACTATTCAGTGAGTTTAGAATAAATCATTTTCAATTTAACAATTATCTGTGAGTTGACTAGCAAAACTTGGAAGTTGTGATCTCTGTCTTCACAGAGATGGTTTAGAAGTTGAGAGTGGGGTAAGACAGAAACACCTACAAAATTGATAAAGCAAACAATGAAGAAAGCCCAATGAGTCCTTCACAAATTAGGAGGCAAATGAGATCTCAGTGCAATCCGAGGTGACCCCCTGCACATCCATTTATTATTTCAACGTTCATTAGGAACCCGAAAGTGACAAGCACCATCAGGCCTCAGGAACTCGAGTCCTTTCTGAATGGAGTCAACCATCCACTTAGGCAGATACACACAGGTACAAAATTCCCAGTCTTAAAAATTGGGTAGAATTCTACACCTAGAAGCAGAAAGAGGGTCTGCCAGGGCTGGAAAATGACCAGAGCAAAAGCAGAAATTACATTTCTTTGTGCAGCTGTGAGAAGAGTGCTTTGGATGAGCTGTAAAAAAGCAAATACGGAGCTTTGCCTGGAAAGGCAGCTGGGAAAAATTAAAACCACATCTTCTTGTCAGGTAGAGTTAAGGCCTCCTTCCTGTCTGTCGTCTTACCATCCTGAACACACTTCTGTAACAGAATATACCTCCTGTTTCATACTTATTTGTTTACTTCTCTGTCAATTCTTCTAGGCAATTGTAAAATTTTTGAGGTTAGGAACCATGTCTCACTCCCTTTTTATTCCCCAGCACCAAGCTTGGTAGATACCAGGTACTTACAAATGTTAGATGGACAATGAGATCACACATCTATCTTTCTAGGCTCAAACTTTTTAGGAAACTGTGCTAATTACTTTGGCCCACATATTCCTCTATTCTAAAACTCCTTTATTTCCATTGAAGTATATAGAATATACATGCTATAAAATATAGCAAATAGGTGAAGAATATATTCTCTGGAGTGAGAATACCGGCCTTATTAGCTGTGTGATCTTAGGAAAGTTATATTAACTTTCCATGCCTTAGTTTTCTCATCTGTTAATGAGGCTGTTGTGTGGATTAAAGTAGTTTACATATTGGATAAACAGAAAATAATGTTTCCCCTCCAAAGCTGTCTACATCCAAATTCCTAGAATCTGTGAATATGACAAAGGTAAATTAAGACTGCAAATAAAAATTAATGCTGATAATCAGTTGACCTTAAGATAGAGTGAGTACTCTTAATTATCTAGATGGTCACAATGCAATCACAAAAGCCCATTCAAATGAAAGAAGGCAGAAGAGAAGAATTAGTAAAAAAGAAATATCATGATCTAAACAGAGTCAGAGAGATGCTGTGTTGCTGGCCCTGAAGATTGAGAAATAAAGCCATGATCAAGGAATGCAGATGGCCTCTAGAAGCTGGAAAGCAAGGAAATGGATTCTCCCCTACAGTTTCCAGAAAGAAATGGAGCTCACCTTGATTTTAGCACAAAGAGACCCATTTCCCACTTCTGACCTCCAATACTGAAAGATGATGCATTTGTGTTGTTGAAACCACTAAGTTTGTGGAAATTTGTTATATCAGCAAGAGAAAACTAATGTGCATGTAAGAACATTTCCTTTGGTGCCTAGTTATAGTAAACACTCAATTGTGTTAACCATAATTATTTCTTAGCACCATACTTAGTAGAAACTGTCTCATTTTAAACTTATTTCTTATGTATGTTAAAGTTATGTGTGTCCCCTACAAGATTTTAATTCCTGAGAAAGCAAAGACTTTATATTCTTGTCTTGTATCTTGCTATCATGAGACTGCTTCAAAGAAAGTATTCAATGAATATTTATGGTTAATAACTTATATAAGAGAGAAATAATTTGCTAATATAAAAGCTAAGAGACTGAAATTGTGAGACATTGGGTTGTTGCAAGCTCTTACCCATGACTGTTAGGTGAACTTGGACAAGACTTGGAATCTCATTCTGTTTTGTTTTCCTCCTGGTCAGAATAAATCACTCTTCTGATTCTGAGCTTCCTAGATTCAGAGAAACCACTATACACAGTCTGGCTAGTTCTTGCCTTCTTAATTCAGAAGTGCAGAAATAGACTGAGAAGATAACAGTTTTCTTCATTAGAAACTAAAAGATTTACATTAAAGAGTATTTTACTCTATGCAGTAAATTCTAATGATGCAGAAGTCACTCTCTGTTGATTCTATAGTGGAAAGATTATGTCAGCTCAAAGGTGTTTTCTAGAAGTGCCCAATGACATCATTTAGAATGGAGACGTATTAGACATCAAAATTGCAAAGAGGAGACATCTCAAGTTAAAGGTTTTAATTTTTCTGTCTCTCCAACATCAGATTCTATTCTTGCCAGGGTCAGTGGTGGTGGGGGAGGGAAAAGCACATATATACACACAGAACACAGCTTAAAGTTCATAGATATTTTTAAGCTCAGGTTAGAATTCTTGCCTAAGTTGGTTTGTACACATGTGCACACACACAGGCATGCACACACACACGCTACAGAAGGACAAAGCACAGATAAAACCAAACAAAATGTTGATGTAATTGCAGTCATGCTTTAAAAAGTGCAGAGACAATAGGGTGGTAACTATTCTCCGAAAAGTATAACGAAGGGAGTTGCAAAAGGTATTAACAAGGGAAAAACCAATGCATACATGTAATTAAGACCAATTCAGTGGTACAATGTACCAAGTATGCATGTTACATCCTTGACAATCAGGTAGGTTAAGAATTTGCTATAGTAATGAACATAAAGCATGTTATAGGCTATTGCTGAATACACTGGAGCTTCAGTCAAGTAAAATCAAGATACGTTAACATTGGAAGAAAGCTAGTCCAGTCCTTCCTGGTATCTGAGTCCCAGAAAGGGGATGTGACTTGCTATGCCTAATGTCACATACAGAGGGTGGCAGAGGCATGATTCTGACACTAGTCATGTCCTTGGATCATCTCAGGCCAGCATGCTGGCTTGCTCCTCAAGGGTTATATTCTGAGACTTCAAGAAAGTAGTCTTCTTTTACTCCTGGTGCATGCTTGTTATGCCTTACTCACAGGATGGCTTAGAAGTAGACCATGCCAAAAATGGCAGATGTGATATAAGCTGTAGGATCATTGTCTCTAGAAGATTCTTCTCTAGATTCTTCCTAATGTGAAGGGCTTAGTAATCAATGCCAGTTAATATAAGCATCTTTTGTAGTGTCTTCCTTTTTACATAGTTGCAGAGCACATCTGCATGGTAATACAGATCTCAATGCTAACTGGGTCACCTTATTTGCATTTTGATTACTGCTTATTTAGAAGCCACATTGAAAAAAGAGCTTGGTATCAGGAGCTTAGTGCATGCGTGCACATAAATATATGTAAAAACAGATAAATGCATATTTACTGGCTTGTGAAAGATTAGTCCAACATGTCCTCACCTTTTATGGACATATCTGTAGAAGTCTGGCCAGGTATTGATGTTGGGATTATAAATATTGTTATGGAATATAATTAGTCTTTCTCAGCAAAAGATCACCCACTGCTTATGGCTTGAGAAATCAATTTAGCATACATTTCCCCTTGTTAAGTAGTCATGTCTTTTGATATGAGAGAGTTGAATTGTTTTAAATGCTTTACTGGGTATCCTTTCTTCAAACCGTCTATGTTATTTCACTATTTGAATTCCTTTTGTAGAATACATCGTGATTGTGTGCAGGCATGCACATGTAGACACAGAATGTGTGCTAGAAAAGCTCTCCTCTATGCAATAGAAGTGAAAAAAAAACATCAGAGAAACTCAGACTCATCATTAGATAGATCTCCTAATCTTTATCTCTAGTAGTTCAGTCAGACGAGCTAATACCATGATGATGGCTTTGAAATCTCTTAGGAATTGGATGAGGAGAAGCGATAGTGATGAACTCCCAGCTAATAAACACAGAGTGCTTATTTCGGCAGAATGATCAATTTCTAGATGTCCTGAGGCTTGTCTGATACAGTTGATTTACTCATCCTCGCTTACCTCACTAATAAAGCCAAAGTCCACCATCAGATTACAGAGGTGCCTGGGATTTCTTAAAGGGACAGGAGAAAGCCAAGGTAGTATACATCACCTCCCTTTAAGCATCTCTGAGCATCTGCAGCCCTTGGAACCCCAGCTGCCTTCCTCAGCTGATACTCTGCACTCAATAGACTTTGGGCTAGTACAGTAATACAGACAATTAATTTGTTATCTTGTTAGTGGAAATTTAATGCAATGATCTAAAAGAACTCTTACATATTGTGATAAACTTTAGTGCCTCCAGGCGGCTCCCCTCGCATTGTGCTCATTTCACATCTCATCCATTATGTAAATGAGATTTGGAAATAGTTGAGTTTCACTAATGTAGCTCAACCCTGATGGATTGGGGAGAGCCAGTCCTACTGAAACTAATGAGGTTAAATGCATCTCAACATTTCTTTCTACTTGGTTGATTCTGCAAGCCCTGTTTAAGAAATGGATACTGTTCATTTCTTTCAACCCTCCTCTAAGGTAATTTCAGTGTTGCCTGGCCCTAAAGTGGTCCAAAGGAAGTTTGATTTGGATGATGCCAGTGTTAGTAGGAACCATTGCATGGTGCGCAGATCTCATGGACAACCTGACATCACATTGTAGCAAGACTGACGATTTAAGATAAAGGGGAAGGATTTTAATAGTAATTGTATCGAGGAGGTCTTTAGGTCATCCAGAGCAGAGTAGTAGGAAGTTTACAGAAGTGGACAAAGAGCCCTTGGTGGGGCTTGAGCTAAGGGAGGACACTGTCACTGGAGAGGTTTGAAACTGGTAGAGAGACTATTGCCTCTGAATCAAAGATTCACAGACTGCTATGGAGGCAGAATGCCATTAAAAAAAGAAAGAAGCATTCAGGAAAAGCAGCCTCACACGATTATTCAGCATCATGGGACCAGAGAGGTGAGTACAGGATGCTAGTTTGGAATAAAAAATTGTATTTTTTAATTCTAAATTGGCATCTTGCCTCCAGTCTTTGAAACTCCCATTTTTCAGCTTTCCAAATGAAATCCCAAGTACAGAAGTCCTTACTCTGTATCCCTGTCTCAAGACATAAGAAATAGCCTGTGAATTTTTTTCATCTTGATTTTAAAGGGGAGAGGGGTTAAGAAGAGGAGAGTGAAGCAAAGACATGGAGACAGAAGCATTCTGTGTAATAATCAAAATCCAAATACGTTAGTGAGTAATGGGGAAATATGCCACTTATGAGAAAAGGAGTTTTCAGCTGGTGGATAAGGCCATGACCCTGGAGCCAGACAGTCCTTGGTTTAAATCCCAGCTTTGTCACATAGCTAGGTATTTGACCTCGTTTAAATGATTTAACCTCTCAAAGCTTCAGTTTCCTTATTTTTTTTAAAGTATAATAAACCTCCTACCTCAGAGGGCTATCATAGGGATTAAATGAGATAATGCCAATAACATGCTTAGCAAAGTGATTGCCACAGAGAATATGCTCAGAACAGGCCAGCCAGGAACAAATTCGAAGAACTTTAAATATGTAAAAGGTATTTAGGATGGAGGCTACCAAATACCTGACAGAGGGCTTGCAATTTGAATGACAGATGGCTGGCCAACTAATTGCTCCATCTCTGCCATCCTAACTAACTTTGAACTCTCTGAACACTGGGATCCCAATAAGCCAGGTTTTGTCAATGTCTAAATACTCAATTTGATGCTACATTCTCAATAAACTGCTCCTGGTTGAGTATAAGGAAGCAGTTTTGTGCATGTGTTAATTTATTCAGCAGAAGTTTCAGTGCCTACTGTAAACACAGCAGATCCATGTCCTTTGGGGGACTATAAAATACAAGAAACAGTCTAGTCTTTGGGTAGCCGAATATCTAGTTGATGAAACAAGATGCCCAAACAAGAAATTTAAATAAAAATAACAATCTCCCCTGAGCCAAAAAGATCACCCACATTACCTTCCATTGTACCTGGGACTACACTAGAGATTTATGGAAGTGACTTGAACTAGCATATTCTAGCACAATCATTAAAAATGGAATTTATTTACTATATAACTCAGATACAAACATAAATAATTGATCTGGTTAAGAATCAGAATTTATGTTAATATAGATACCACAGTAAAAGTAACAAGGTAACCATTATGATAATTTTTATGAAAAAGCAGCATTTCATAGTGGTTAAGAGGATAAGCTCTGAGCCCACATTCCCAGTGTTCAAATCTCAGTTCTACAAGCTACTAGTTATTCAGGTCTGGTTAAGTTATTTAACCTCTCTGTGCTTCAGTTTACTCATCAATAATAGAATTAATAGTAGTACCTATCTCCCAGGCTTAAAAGTGAGGCTACTAAAATACAAAGATACATTTCTGTCTTCAAAGTGCCAGAGGCAAACATGTAAATGCTAATTTTATTTATTTATTTTTATTTTTTGAGATGGAGTCTTGTTCTGTTGCCCAGACTGGAGTGCAGTGGTGCGATCTAGGCTCACTGCAACCTCTGCTTCCTGGGTTCCAGTGATTCTCCTGCCTCAGCCTCCCATGTAGGTATGATTACAGGCACCTACCACCAAGCCTGGCTAATTTTTTGTATTTTTAATAGAGATAGGGTTTCACTATGTTGGCCAGGCTTGTCTCGAACTCCTGATCTCAAGTAATCTGCCCACCTTGGCCTCCCAAAGTGCTGGGATTACAGGTGTGGACCACCGTGCCTGGCCTGTAAATGCTAATGTTAATACTCTGTGAGAAAGATCACAGACTCATGTATAAGAGCCATGACTACCAGAAGAATGAGTGACTTCGCTGTTAGGGAGGAAGAATATTACTGAGAAGATGGTTGCACTCAGGTCTTATTTGGAAGCATTCACTGAAAGGAGATGAAAGACTTTCCAGGAAGAAAGGCCAACCAGCATAAACAGTACTTCATGTTTGGGGAAAAGAAAAGATTCTTACGTGACCAGTGTATGGGTTTTTAGGGTGGCCAGGTGAAGCATAACAGAAGACTGGGCTTAGAATCAGGCAGGAAATGGTGCCTGGAGTTTAACTTTCACCTGTGGGTCATATGGAGTCATGAGAGACATCTATGTAGAACCCCAAACCCTCAGCCATGGAAAAGAGGTGGTTTGTTCTCTATGTGTCCAACTTGGATTACAAGGGCCAAAATCTGCTCCTAGTAGGTTTCAAGAACTTGGCCAAGAGATTATAAGACACTTTTGAATCAAGGGTAGAAATCGAATTTTTGATATATCATGGTTAACTGGTGTGCTCTATTGTACATAATTCCTATTTGCCTTCCTTTGGTTTCCTTTTCTCATCCTCAACCTTTATTGGACAAATTCTGCGTTCGAAGTTTCTTTTTAGGCACTATGGGGGAAACACTAAGGAGTAAGTTATGTCTTTTGCTCAGAGGACACCTAAACCCATGCTCAAATAATTCTTTTTGCAAACGAAATTTTATTTTATTCATTAGGACAGTTCATGTTTAGAGAAAGCTGAAGAGGAGGGCTTAGAAAGAGTCATGTTTTCAAGAAAGTAAGTCCCTCCCTCTCTAGTGTATGTGTTCTGCAAATGTGAATTTTTATATATTTGCTCTGGGGTTTTTGATTTTTCTTTATCTCTTTATGAGTTGTGAATTTGACATAGTTTTTGAAGGACTTCATTCCCAGCACAAAATCACCTATTAAAGCTCATTCTCCAATTATGAAAAAGCTTTGAACACAGGAAAGAAAAATGGGAGGTTTGGGGAGAGAAGAGAAACAACTGAATAATAATGACAGGAAGTGAACATTTCATTGGTCTAAGAGAACAGATGTGCAGATAGAAACCCTACAGGCAGTTTAACCAGGAGAGCAGAGATGAGGAGGCCATTAGACAAGGCTGCGGGATTAATGTCAATTCCTAAAGAAGCAGATGCATTATAGATTTAAACCTTGGTAACCTAAAAACTGATTAAAAATAGTCAAAATAGTTGACAGTTGGGATACAGATCCCAAACTAAACTGTTTTACTAAATTCAAATTTCATGGCTTGTTTAATTTGCAAACTGATGTCAGATACACTGAATTGATATGTGTTGGGATGTTAATATATTTATTCATTTACCTATTTATTTGTTCAACAAACATCTATTGAGCATCTATACTGAAGAACGATGTCTGGCAGACCTTAGTAAAAACGCCATTACAAAACAAGATAAAGATGAGGAAGAATTGGTATAATAATCAAGAGAGTGCAGTGATGATTATCACTCTAACTAAAGACAAACCACACTTATTGAATTTCTGACCACTATAGAAACAAGAGTATTGAACACTGAGATGAGTTCAATACACAAACACCCCACATTTGTGGATGGATATGCAATAGAGAACAAAGCACATTGCACTGATGTCTGGAATGTTCTGCATACTGGCGCAGTGATTCATTTGCAGACCATGCTGGACAGGAGCATCTCCCTACAGAGGTGACACTTCAGCTGTTCAGTGCATGGTTTATGGCCATTAAAGAGAACTGCATGGTGGGAGGAACAGAGATTCAGGACATAGGATTTCCAGACTCACTTATCTCTAGCTCTGTGACTTTGAGCATGTGACTTCTTATTGTCCTGAGTTTATTTACAGTCTCTAATTCCTTCTGATTCTGCATTTTGGGTAGATAGAAGAGTTTCCTTTGATCCTAAATTGTAGAAAATGCACCTGGCCACCTTAAGGGAAGATCTGAGAGCCAAATTTGGGAAACATTCCTATTTTTTAGAAGACAACAAAGATCTCATTTTTTCTTTAGATAAACCAAATAAACGGTGATAGTTTTTGGGCATGGAAAGGCCTGGGAAACCTAGTCAGGTCTAGGCTTGTCTGGGTGTTCCTATGATGTAAGCATGGGTGCCTCATACTAAAAGTGACTCAGAAGGACATGCCCCAGTGTTGCCTTTAGGAAAAGCCAGTTTTTAACAAAGTCCTTTTGGTTATTTCAGGGCCAACTAACCATCTGTGGTTGAGGACCGAATAATTGTATGAGTAACTTTAAATCTAAAGCTCCCACAACCCTCTGAGGTAGATAATACCAACTATATTTTATATATATGGAAAATGAAGCTGAAATGTTCAGAAACATTCAAGGTCTCACAACTAAATGTTACCAGTAATTTGAACCCAAGTCTCTACGGCAAGTGCTTTTTCTTAAACAGTTTTCCTTTCCCATGGCCACTGGAAATACAAACTGATAATTTAGTGTGTGGACTTCAAAAACAGGTAGAGAGAATGAGAGGTGTTTTTTATGCATGTCCTTTAGGCAAAGGTGTAGAAAAAGAATTCTTGTCAACAAATGGCTTCTTAATTCTGTTTAGTTAGCTTTGGGTTCAAGCAGGTAACGGCCTAACGTGGGATTAAGAAGTTGCAGGACCTGTTAAAAAAAATAGTAATTCTGGCTGAATGTGCAATTAGGCCACAACTATGGAAAATCTCCATGTACTCAGAGCTAAAAAATAACTGTCAGGTTTGACAGGAACCTGAGAATTAAGCTTCCTGAAGAGGAGAAAGGAAGCTGAAATCAGGATTCGGAGAGCAAACGAAATAGTCAAGAACTGCCAATGAAGCAAATGCCAGACTTTTAAAGAAATTAGAAAAAATTACTCACAAAAAATGATAAGTATGTGAGTCAATGTATGTTAATTAGCTCAATTTAGCCATTCCACAATATATACATGTTTCAAAACAGCATGTTGTGCAGGATAAATATATATAATTTTTATTTGTGAAGTAAAAAGAAATTCCCTGACTGTATTCCCCAAACCTGGAAATTATTACATTTTCCAACTAACAAACCTGACAGTAAAACATTAGTTTTTCCAGCCTTGGTTATGTAATATGTGGAATGTGTTTGTTTTTGAAAGTACAATTTTTAAAATAATCAAAGTTATCTGAGGGCAGACGTTTTGTCAAGCCAAAATTTTGCTTGAAGGACATCCAGCATAAAGAGTTCCTGGGTTCTAGGCTTGAGCAGGTGAAAGCTTCCTGTCTTCAGTGGTCTCACCAAAGGCTTGTCTGTTATTGAAGACACTGTGAGGTGGCAATGGTTTTCCAGTGTTTCTTTGAACGTCTCTCAGCAGGAGTCTACACTCTCCTTCTCACCTCTGGATCAGTGCCTCCTCTCCATTGTCCTAGGCTCCTTCTGGCTCATTCCTATCAGGAGCAGGTAACCTTACTCAGAGCTTCCACATCCTTGACCTTAAGAGAGCACCAGCCTACACCACAGCTCTGTAGACTTTGCTTGTATTCAGTTTAATACTCAGCTGTATGACATTTCGAATTCATAGACTCAAGCAGATACATCTTTAACCACTACTCTGTTTTGAGCAGAAAAATTAACTGAAGACTTAGATTCCTTGTCTGTAAAATGGGAATAAACGAGATATCTTAAGGAATTTGTTGTGAGGCTTAAATGAAGTAAAAGTCTATCCAGTACATAATGCACCACCTGGCTCCTAACTAGCATGCTGTTATTAACATGATTACTATTACACGCAACAATCTTGACTTCCCAATAAGATAATTAGTAAGTTGAAGAAAGAGACGATGTCATATATTTCTCCTGTGTTTCCAAGAGTGTCCACCCAGCAAAGGGCTAGTGAGAGGTCACATGATCAACACAGATGTGTTTAATGGAAGTACACAGTGTTTGGTAAAGGGCACAGACAAGAACAGCTCAACACGTATAAAACCACACAACTAACACTACCATTTAAAATGGAAACAAGATGGTAATTTTTCTCAGTCTGCATAAAAACTGTTTTACAAGTCTATAAATATTATAAATAAGAGAATTCAATTTTTATGATTTGAGGATTCACAGCAGAAATAAGGGTTATTTATTATTCCATTTCCCATTTAAAGAAAGTAAAAAACAGAGCAAGTGTTTAACTATGAGTGTCTTTAATTCTGAAATGGAGGGCCAGATGTGGTAAGGGAGAATCACTCAAAGTCTATAGCCCAGATGTTAGAATACTAGACTATTAGGACTAAAAAGGATCCTTAAGTGGATTCCAACATTCCACTGATGAGGAAACTGAGGCTCCCAGAAGTCACACTATGTTGTTGGTGACACTGTCCCAACCCAGACCTCTACAGCCTGGTCCTCTTCCTAATGAACTGAGAGCAGCCAGGCCTTTCATGTGATTTTCCTGCCCAGGTTCCTGACTTTGCAGTTTCTTTGCTTATTTTCCTAATGATCGTGAAGGTTCCTTTAGGGAATGTACTAAAATGACGTACGGATGGAGTATGGTGGGCAGACTCCTGCAGAGCAATGTGTGATTTGCTTTTGAGAGTAATTCCAAGACAGGAGGGACACATAGAGGCTTCTGACATCAATAAAAGTCACTGGTCATAATGGAAAAGATCAGATCGTGGCTTGCACTTAAAAAAAAAAATTAGTGGTGGTGTCCATTAGTAATGAGGCAGCATTTGCCAAAACATTGATAGATGGGGTCTTTACAGCTGCCTCTTTGTCTCTATCACCAGTGGAAAACCCTATCCCAGTCCCTAAAATTGTCCTTCCCTGCAATGATCCCTTCCTTTGGAGGGGTTTCTCAGATGCCAACCAATAATGCAGCGAAGTGTGCACCATGGGCATAGGACTTTGGAGTTGCAGGTTCTTAGAGCTGGAGGGGGTCTTAGTGATCATTTTCCTGCTGATAGAGTCTAGGGCCACCCAAGGGGACATATTTTGCAGAGTCCACAGTTTTGCCGTATGTTGGCCACATTTACTGGAGGGTGGAGTCTCGAGTTGTGTGCCTCAGGTCTGCTTTCAGCCAGGTTCATCCTCCTTCCACTCCTTCTGAGAAAGTGTGTCTTGGCCTGGGTCCCTCTCCCTGTTTTTTTCCTAGCTCTCCAAAGCCTGGAGCACACTGGCTGTGTGGTTGTCATAAAAATCAATTCCAAGTCCTTTTATCTCCACATTAAGCCTCCCATAGCCAGCTGTTTTTATATGGAAGCCCCCACAGGCTGGGTCCGGTCTAGTGACCATTTGCAAGAAAACAAAGAAAGAGACAAAAAGGCTGGTGATGGCGGTTTTTAGAGGTGGGTACAGCAATTCCAATGGAGGGGGGAAAATTTAAAGATGGCACTTCCACGCAGCTGTGAAAGGAGATGGAGGAGTCCTTCCTCTCCTTGAACAATAAAAGGCTCCTGCTAATTTTTACCAGAGTCTGCTCTGAAAACCTGCAGTTGACTGTGAGTCACTGGCCCCTCTGGGGAATAGGAGGTGGGGAGGTGGGGGTGGGGTGAGAGCTCTGTGTGTGTGTGTGTGTGTGTGTGTGTGCACGTGCACACACCAGTGTGTATAATCTCACAGTGCCCAGAGCCCTGGAGATCCTGGAACACTTCAGTAGCACAGGCCAGATTCATTAAAAACCCTGGCTACAGGCCAGCAGTTAAAATTGAAGCAGCATATTTATTGCATTTTGTTCAAATAAATCTGAAAACGTGTGAATCATATTCCTTGGAGAGATTGGGAGAAGAAGTAAACAACATCAGGCTAATACTTACAAGCCGTGGCGGAGAGAGAACAAAGATACAGAAGGTTCCGCCACGACAGGAACTCTGCAGGATGCTCGCCCTTCATGGGTGGGGGCTGGAGGGGTCCACACTCTCCCCCACCACTTTCTCTATGGGTTGGGTCCTGACCTTGGTGTCATGTTAGGGCATGGGCTCTGCTCTCTTCCCTGGGTTTCACAGATGCACCCTGGCTTATCCCGCCCTGCTGTCTTCTAGACGCTGTGGCTGTCATCCTGCTTTCTAATGGCAGCTGCAGAAATTACATTCAGTTATGAGTTTTCCTAAAAATAGTGTGTAAGGGAAAACCTCCCCACCCTCGCCAGCCCAGTTCATATGAAATTTGGCAACAGCTCAAACTAATTGTTTGCCTCTATCAAGCAAAATAAAGTAGCTGGTCAGTTCTACCATGCATGGGCTGTATTTTCTTTTGTTGTTTGGTATCTTTCAGTGATGCTAGGATGGATTGTCTGTTTAGGAAGGAAACTCCTTCAGGGTGGAGGCTGTGGATAGGACTTTTGGCCTCAGTTTTCTTAAGTGTAAAATGATGATATTTCTTCTATGGTAATTATGAGGACTGAATATATGTGATACCTTGTAAGGGCATGTAATCCAAGAGCAGAATATCCCCATGACTAAATGCCAAATCTCCTATCTTTCTCCCTGCAAAAGAAATGATTTATGGGTATAAGTATGTCATACTTATGATCTATTTTTCTCTGTTCACCCCAAGATTGATTCTATAGGACAATTTTGCCACGGACTCCCTCCCTCATTACCTTTTACTACTCATGTGCTTGTTGGTGTGAAACATTGATAAAGGTAGATGAACAAGTATAAAGTGTAATCTAATATTCTTCTCTTACTTCTCACAAACACAACTGTTAATGCATCTTCAAAAACCCTTTGACCTTCTGCCAGTTTTATCAGGTTTGGGGCATGAGTGGGTATTTGGAGGCATGCTGAGGGTCCCCCAAGAAAAGCAGGTGCGTGCCTTTTATATTTTAAGGTTTTGCGAAAGATAAGTGTGATTCTAAGAACCTTAGACCTATTCACTGAGGTTAGGTTCTTACATGAAGATTTCATGGTGATAGAGGTAAAGGTAGATCAAGACCTATGGAGCAGTTGCCAATCCACAGATCTGGCAGAGGGGGCAGGTATCTGAATTGGAGACAAAATGGGAGATGACCTGATACACCTGATGGAACAACCCATCTTACCCCCAAGAGTAGAGAGTGGAAATATGACTTTTGAGAAGTTATTTTTATTCCAGTACCTTGATACCTGCTCCATTTCAGTGCTGAGGCTCCCTCTCTTCTGCACTGGCCGGTTTGGGGTCATTCCTTTCTACTTACTGTGACTTGGACCTTGAAAAAACTATGGTAAGTTGATCTAGCCCCCAAGAACATCCTCTCCAAGCCCTGGCATGCTAAGCACTGATCAGGAAACCCCTGATGTCAAGGCAGAGAGTCTAGAGCAGGCACCCCACTGGGTGTTTGAAGCATGCATTCCAGTTCCTAAAACTCTTAACTCACAGCTATGCTGGTAAGAGCAATAACCATACTTCAATTGCAGGTGCATCATGCAAAGACACTCTCCAAGACCTTTTCATGTATTAACTCATTTATATTTACAACAAGCTTATTTGTTGCAGCATTATATTCATTCCCATTTTATGGAGGAGAAAACTGAGGCACAGAAAAGGTAAGTGATTTACCCTTTATTACCACAGGTAGGGTCAGATTGTGAATGCATGCAAGTTGGCTACAAAGTCTTAACCACTAAACAATGCCATACAGTCCTCATTTCTTGACCCTGTCAAGAATTAGACATTGAGTTCCCTTGATGGTTTTGTTTCCTGAGCATGTGTCAGGGGGATATTCAGCAAGCCGTCCCTAGACCAGGTGATAACAGGAAGGCAAACCACTTCGCCAGTTAAACAAGAGCATACTTGTTAATTTATTCCAATCTACATGAACCTGTCCCTGGCTGTATGGGCTTAAATGTGCTGCCCTAATCTGACATCAGGAGGATGTAATCTGAATTATTTCTCCCTTGTTGGGGAATGTGCCCCGAGTCACCAGCACAGATTCCTCCTCCTTGGCTTCTTTCCTGCAGAGTGACAGGTCAGAACTAGGGGAAGTCTATGGCCCACGAAGTAAACCAGACCTAACTAGATGGCATGGGCTGAAACCGATTTCTCTGATCTCCACCTCCTTGCTATGGACAAGCTTTCGCTATGAAGCTCAGCTGTTTCTTAATGGATGGGCACAGGTTGTTTTACTACCTCCCTCAGCCTACATTCTGGCTGCTGATTGTGCAGCAGACACTGGCTTTCCACAGCCCTCCCACCTTGGAGAATTTGAGTCCCAATGCTCAATGATTCATTTTGCTGTACTGTCTCAGAATTCAGGAAAAAAAAATTTCTTTCTGTCAAACATCCTTTGCTTGTTGAATGAAAGAGTGAATGGATTATTGAATTAAGGCAGAACCTGAGAAGAAACCAAGTTGTTTAAACACATCTGTGTATTCCCAAGTGTCTTGGACACCACATGCCTTTTCTTAAAAGTAAATTTAAAAACACAGCAGAAAGAAACATGGTGAGTGAGTTTTGTCTGTCCATCACAACCATCAGAGCTTCAGACTTCACAGCAGGATTGAGGATGCCTGGGAACTGACAGTGGGCAAGGGCACTCAGTGGCTGCTGCACAGAAACAGTCAGATACAGTCCCTTAAGAGGTCTGTGTCTAAGTGGACTCCAGCTCTAGAAACAGGCCTGTGTTTGAGAGCAAAATTTCCACTGGGCTGAGGCAACTGGATTTTCCTAGCACCCCTCATGGTGTGTTGTCAAAAGTAGAGCAGGTAGGTAGGGTGGGGCCCAAGGAAGTAAGCTCTGGGCCTCCCCATGTTATCTCAGCCTCCAGGGATGGCAGAAGGCTGCAGGTCCTGGGGCTGGCACAGACCCAGCATCTCACTCTCTACTGTGCAGATGCCACGGGACTCAACTTGGAGTGCGTGTGGTTGTGAACTTGACAAAGCCATCACCTTGCCTTTCCTAAATACTGAATCTACTATTGTCACTTTCCAGGACTGCAGTGCCAGGTGTATTATTAATGTTTTTTAAAACATTTAAATAAATCTAGGAGTTACAAAGTATAGCTTTGTTACATGGCTATACTGTATAATGGTGAAGTCTGGGCTTTTAGTGGTAATTTTTCATCTCTCATCCCCCTCCCACTCGCCTACCCTTTCAAGTCCTCCATGTCTATCAGTCCACAGTTTATGTCCATGTGTATATATTATTTAGCTCTTGCTAATCAGTGAAAACATGCAGTATTTGACTTTCTGATTCTGGGTTATTTCACTTAAGATAATAGCTGGTAGTTCCATCCATTTTGCTGCAAAAGACGTGATTTTATCTTTTTATGGCTGAATAGTATTCCATTGTATGTGTGCATCTATACTACATTTTCTTTTATTTTCTTTTATGATACTTTGACAAGTCTTGCTTACTCTGGAGAGATGTCTCCTCCCAGGGCTAGCAAATTCCTAGAGCTGGCAAAGGACTCCCCTGAGAATGCATCTTTCACATGCAAATGAACCAATCCAGAGCCCACATCTACCAACCACTTCCTTTATGAGGCTCTCACAGGATGAGTCACTATTCCCTGCACTAGCATCACCCCAGGGCAAGGTAACAGACAACTAGGGGGAATCTCTATATCCTGGAGGCCCCTGAAATTATTCCAACCACCCAACTCTAAATCTGCCTACCCAACCTCCCTAATTCCATCGCATGATAACCACAATAAAGGTTTTAGCTTACACTTTCCCTTCATCCCTTTGCCTCTTGATTGACCCTGGTTCTTCCCCTAGTGGCCGTGCCTGGTGTGCCACACCTCCTGTTCCCAGATCTATGAGTATAAAACTCCCCTCCTTCATCCTTCATGACAGTCATTCCATTTCTGCATTTCTTACCATATACGATTCAAACAAATACTGAGTGCATTGTATCACACCAAGATTCTGTCTATCTTTCTTCAACTCCCCTGGGTCAAGCCTGGATAATTATGAAGAAGTCACTCTTCTACCACTTCTTGAGCCCTCAATATGAGGTAGGATCTTTATTTTACTAGGACCTTTATTTATTAAAAATAAATCTCTCTAGAATTTCTAATGACATCATCAACAACAACAGCAATAAGGGGTACCAGGTACAATGTCTTACTATGAGTTGGGCATTTTCTATGGATTATTTTCCTTAATTCAGATAATCTCCATCTGTCAATATTCTGAGACTGACTGCCCAAGATCACACAGCTGGAAAGAGGTGGCATTCAGACCCAGGTGGTCTGACTCCCGGGGCAGCTCAGAGAGCCAGTGCACATGTAGGGGCAGCCACACCTGGGGAGTAGGTTTTAGAAGACTGTCGAAACTCACATGCACAGCTCTAGAATAGCGCAAAGCCTGGTTAGCAAACTGGCCGTTGGTCAGCAGACAATTTCCTGGCCCCCAAGAGAAAGAGAGGCTACACCTGTGTGTAAATCAAGTATGATGCCGAGCAGGCTGTTTAGCACAGCATTTATATTTTTTCCTAATGAGACTCTGTGGATGAAGGAAGCAGTGTGCCAATTTCCACAGAAGCACCCTTTCCTTACATTGCTGTCTTGGATCCGCACTTTGAATGCACCCCTGCTATAAGAATTCATAGGCAGCCCTACTCTCTCTGAAGACCTGGGGCTGCTGCTTTGAGAATTCTTGCACTGGAGAGGAGATTTATCTAGACGATCTTGCTGGTTTATTTGTTTAATCATTGACCAGATCTTTATTGGGGGGCCCATCTCAGGTCTGATAGGTGGTGCCTGTTATTGACATAACATACACCCCTGGAGTACAAGTTTCTGGTACCCTGAGAGTCTATGATTCTAACAACATAGTCCTGTTCCAATCAAATCATAATCATCATTTGTGATTTATGTTTTCACGTGTTTATATCTTATTTACCCTTAACAGATTGCAGATTCTTTAATCCTAGAACTGTGCTGCATTTTTCCTTGGCATCCTCACAGCATCCATATCAGCAAATTGTTTGATTTCACTTGATCACATGAATTATGTCTTCTTACTGAATATCATATGTAATCCTATCAACATCCAGTTATAAAATTATCATTTGCCTTTTAAAATTAGGACTTTGCTTTCCTTTAGATTCCAGAATAAGTCCATACCAGCTATGACAGCCATGACCTTGAGAAATTACTTAACCCCCTTAAACCTGAATTTCCTCATCTGTAAATTATTAGTAGTGCCCAATTCTATAGGGTTGTTGTAAGGAATGAATAAAACATGAGTATTTATTTATAAATGCATAGTATTAAGCACAATATCTGGCTCACTGTAAATGCTCAGTTAGTATTTGCTAGTATTATCAGCATTGTTTTCAGTTATTTGTAAATTACGAGGAGAAATTCTAGAAACCATTTTCATAGTAACACCAATGAGAACCATCAAAGATATACACTGTCTCAGCATTAGATTTTGGAAAAATGTCTGGGATGCCTTCATATGTGCTTAGTTATTTATTTAAGGAATGTAAACACATTTTAACATCTGCTTAAGCCAAAAAATGTCATGACACTTATCACTGTCAAGTTCTTAAGAAGTTATAGAAAAAAGCTATAGGAAGCATTTGTGTGTGGGGGTGCACATATATAATTTACATAACTAATTGGGAATTATCAGCTTTTATGAATTTCCCAGGCCCATGCCTCCTCCTAAATTGAGAAGAATTAAAAGTTAACCATCTACTAGAGTGTGAGTTTACCAATATGATGGAGGCAAAGGCATCAGATGATGTTTATTCAATGTGCTTTTGGGTTCAGGAGTTAAGCCACCCTTGATGTCTCACTTATCCTGAATCTCAGACAGCCATAGCAACTCATGTCAAAACAAGCTTTGTGGGGTAGGCTAGAAGCAGGTGGAGATGGGGCCCTCAGTGCAAGAGAATGCGTGGAGTAAAGGGGCATGGTGCACAGGCGGAGATGCTTTTATAATTCAGGGTTTTTCCTTTCTTTTTCCTCCTGTCGTGCTCAGTAACAGAACCTCCCAGTCGAGGAACTGTGGTTAACAGGCATTGATCTGTGTACCAAAGGCAAGACCACAACCGATCAGAGGAAAGGACATGTGATTAAACAGTTCACTGCCAACTGGAAACAAAAACACAGGGCTAGCAGGAGGCATGAGCAGCATGGTAGATTGGAAAGAATAAGGCACTGAGACTCAGAAGATGTGATCTGGGGTCCTAGCTCCAGAACAGGCATGGTTTGCAACAAGGCACGTCACTCTCTGAGCCTCCATTTACACATCAAACACAACAGGTTAGCAATTTCTAATCTCTCTCTCTCTCTCTCTCTCTCTCTCTCTCTCTGATTATTTCATAGAGAGGATCAAATTAAGATCCTAGATGGGAACCTTTCTGCAAATCATACAAATGCAGCCTTGATTTACAATGTGGCCGGAAGCAATGCCCTTCTGGTATCATAAACGTGTTAGCCAAGGATCTGAGCAAACCCGTGAATGATAATGAATCGGACTGAATGATGACAACAAAAGTGAAAAAAAAAATCTCTCAAACAAAAAACAAGCATGTTACAATCTTCTATACCCTCTAAAAGCTACCACTACTGCTGAACCACCTGCTGAGGTTATATAATGCCCCATAAAAACCAGTGCAGTCATTATCTTCCCACCACGGGGAAACACAGCTCCACTCCATGCTTCGGGCCACAGGCATCCGAGATGGAGGTCATTTCTCCAAGGCTGAGCTGCTAACCTGGCGTACATTGGGTTGCCACGGGGAACCTGGCAGCCAGCACCTGCTGCTGCAGCTGCAGCCTGAGCTTCCCTATTGGCAAACACCAAAAAGCATTTTGTGAGGTTGGCTGCAGGGCCCAGTGCTGGGAGTGAAGCTCCTTCTGGTGCCCTGTAGGTACGGTTGGCAGCTGGGAGGGAACATACTTCTTCCTGTGTCCTCCCATGTGAGAACACGACTTCTGAGGAGCCCTCATTAAAAGGTATGTTGCCACCGCAGTGCACGGCAGCAAACGCCTCCCCAGTCTCCTGTTTTCTCATCTGTGGAAGCCAGCTCCAGGTGGGGCACCATGTCCTGCTCAACAGCTGAGGGGACACTAGCTATTCTGCCTCTTCGCCTTCACTCCTCCACTGCTACGGCTGTCCTAAACACTCATCAGCTCCAAACCCAACCTAGACAGCGGAGAGAGTGCAGGGCTGGCTTTCCTCCTCCCCACATGGCTGGCTCAGTGCTGACCACTAAGCCCACACCAGGAGTTGGGGTCTGCTCTTATTAGCTCATAGGGCAGTTAGAGCCTTGCCTTTATCTAGAAGAATGAGAACCACAGAGTTCTGGGATTTATTTTTGCTCTGTGCTTCATATCATAATTGTTTCCATTTCTCTGAAGAGGATATTGAAGCTTAGATATCTGAACTATTTTGCCTGAGGTCAGACCAAGTAAACAGTTGGAACTCAAAGTAGAAATCTGGTCTGTTAAACTGCAAAGTTCTTTTTCTTTCCACTTCTGCAAGCTGCTTTTTCTTTTGAGAGAGCAACACGGATGGAATCTTTAGCATCATTACTTCCCCAAGAGCAGACCCTGGGCCCCATTCTTGGAAATACATCTAGGTTGTATTTATAATAAATATAATAAATACACCTGATACATGCATGGGAGAAGAGATGCAAATCTCAAGGTAAAATTTCCGTCTGATTCATGATGAGCATACATGGTCTCTGATGAAGACTACACATCATTTTAAAAGTCAGCTTCTGGCCAGACCCCTCAGGATCCCTGAGAGTTATCACTGAGACTTTATACTTATTTAATATATACTCAACACCCATGAGATTGATGAAGAAAACCTTTTCCCCTAGGGACAGGCTAGAGTTTGGTTTCTGCTGTTCAGGCCACATGAAAAAGGGGGCAAATCAAATAAAGATGTGTAGAGAGGTGTTTTGAGCTCTTTCTGAATCTTTGTTGCATCAGCACAAACTAGAGGGCTGACAATTTCTCAGAAAGTCCTGGAAGTCTTCAAGGACTCATAGAGACAATGTGAAGCCAGCTTTGGTAGCTCAGGAGCTCTCAAGAAGCCCTTGCCAAGCCTCAGGAGGCTCTGGAGACAGTACTGGATCATTCCTTCAGGAGGATCAGAGCAATAACCTGCCTTTCATATGACTTCTGGGCTCTGTATGGACAGATCCTCTTTGACCTGAGGTGGGCCAGCCCTGATTCAACTGAATGCATTCTTCATCCTCAGAATAGCTTCAAAGGTTACGCCATCAAGTTAGATTCAAAAAATAGTTTGACTTTAACAAAGAAACAAAATATGGCCAGCTGACTTAATTTTGAAGAGGAAATTACTACTTTCTGAGTGTTTTTAAGGATCAACATTGCCAGGTTAAATGTACGAGTTAATCTCAATAATGGTAGGAAAACTGGGAAATGGAAAAAATTCACAGCGATGAGGTGGGAAAGACTGGATGTGAAAGATGAGGAGACCACATCCTGGTGCAGAGTAAATTTATGTGGGTACATCATGGAAGATGGTAAGCAAGGAACACAGAGCATGGTCTCGGGGCCTCATACGCTTTACCTAGTAGGCTCTTGGGAGCCTATGTAAATTTTCAAACCAGAGAATAGTAATCAAAGTGAGGCTTTAAGCATTACTAGAGATCTTTTGTTTCATTTCATCAACAAACCCTCAAGATGTGCATTGTTTTCTGGCAAGTTTATTTAGAAGAAGATAGAACAAGACAGATGAAGAAACATTCATCTAATACAGTATGTTACTGCACAGGAGAAATGAAAGAGATAAAAGTAACAACTGCATAAAACAAATACGATCCATTGACTAGGAGTGGCTGGAAGTGGAAACTGATTCAGCAGATGTTGTGGGCCACGCAAGTCGTTGGCTCAGGAGTGAGATGACTGAGGGTGCAAATGTTAACTTTTCCACGAGCAGCATGGTTTAGTCAGTTTTCCCAACTTCACAGTGTATAGTGAGGCAGTTTATAACTGGGGAAAGCAGCGTGTATTCTGACAGAAGTTCTTAAATGATAATCTCTTGCAAACCAGCTCTCTGCAACTCCATGAGAGATGAGTCCCTGAGCTGGACAGACCACATGTTTGTGGCTCCACATTGTATTTCTGATCAATCAAGAAATTTGCTACTCGCTGTAGAGTTCACTTGGTGCAATAGAGGATGCGTGAATATAAGGCAATTCCTATTCTTGAGACTAAGGTTAGTTGCTATTGTGGGTTGAATTGTGTCCCCCCAAGAAAGATATATGGTCTTCTAACCCCATTACCTCAGAAGGTGAACTTACGTGGAGAGAGTCTTTATAATCAAAGTAAAATGAGGTAAATGACTGAAGAGAAAATTTCAACACAGACCTGTACACAGGGTAAATGCCATAAGAAATGAAGGCAGAGTTAGGGGCAATGCACACGTAAGCCAAAGAATGCCAGAGGTTGCCAGCAAACCACCAAATGCAAGGAGAGAAGCATGGAACAGCCTCTCTCAATGTCCTAAAAAGGAACCAACTCTGCAGACACCTTAATCTTGGACTTCCAGCCTCCAGATCTGTAAGACAATACATTTCAGCTGTTTAAGCCCCCAGCTTGTGGCACTTGGTTGTGATAGCCCTAGCAAGCTGATATAGTGCAAAGACTCCAAGCAAACCTACAAGGAACAATTAAAGAACAAGTCAGTAGGAACAGATATGTATGAAGTAGGGGTGCTGAGTAAGGGAGAAATAAGCTGCCTAGGAAAGATTTTAAGACTTCATGGAGGCAGGAAGGCTTGAGTCAGGCCAGGAATCCCTTTGAAGGCTTATTCCCTGATTTGGCGAATCTGCAAATGGTTTTGTATTCTGTTTCTTCTGGACACTGCTATGGCGTCTACAGCTCTTTGTCTGGATGATATTTCAGAACTCCTTTTTTATATAAAGTCCTCAGCCCAGATCTAGTGCATACCTTCTGAGTGCATTTAGAAATTCTTTCCCAATTTAAAAAATCTGTCAACCCCATGGTCTTATGACCCTATTAAAGGCATCATCCTATACCAAACCCACCGTCTGGCTGGTAGGCTGAATATTCTTCTTTTTAGTTTTCCCACCAGAAAAAATGATGACTGTATCTCCTTTCACTTACCTTGTGGTGAGTCTAAGAATGGTCTGAAAAGCACCTTAATAAGGGGGACTTTTACAGGTTAACCATCAAAACTCTTGTTTTAGTAAACGCCCAGGGAACACAATGGGACTATGTAGTATATAGAGACTGTATTTTCTTCATATATATTTTTTTTCCTGTGTAGTGATGATGGTTGGCCTCTCTCTTGTCATAATACTAGTGTCACTCCTTTACTGAGATGTTATGCCAAAGCCCTTATAGGACTTTGCAGATCACTTGGCTTCTTCTATTTACTTTTAAAATAACAATCACATTCCATGAAATTCCTTTGTCCCACACCAGCTATATTTCTGGTATGTTCCTTGACCAGGATAATGGAGAAGCTTATCAGGATCACTCCCAATGTCAATTAGTGATGTTTTAAGACATGACATTGGGAGTGAAGTGAAGAAAGCAAATCATTATCTAATCTCCGCAGAAAAGTCAGGGATTGAGCTTTCCACTTCAGAGACTCTTCAGGGTCCAGCAGCAGAGGGAAATAAGCTCTCACCCTTGAGCGAAGACTGTGATTTCACTGCCTGGGCCTATAAAGCAATATGTTATGAGCCAGAAACACTGGGTGTGGGGCCGCCATTCTCTCTGCCTACAAGATGGAGGAGTGGTGGAAAGGCTGTAAAGTGGGCACTAGGTTAGACCCCAGGACACGTGGTCCTAACCCTGTTTCTTTTTCATTTACCCTAAGAGTTACCCACATTCTTATGATTCCTGTTTCTCCACAGGTAGGATAACTAGAAGAGACTCTTATATTCTGATATTCTTTGATTCTGTAACAGGCAGCTGGTTACATAATAGAAAGTGAAGTTTACATAAACTTGGACAGCAGAGATGCTGTCTATTCTACACACTGCATGTGAAAGGATGCACCACATCCAAGGTACGAGGCCAATCCTCACACCAAACATTGGTGTAGAAAAGATGAACCTGGGATGCCAAGGGCAATGTCTACCTGGATAATTTCTGTTTTTATGGCATGAATCGAAAAAAACTACGATAATTGGTCCCCATACTAAGACTTGCTCAAACAAGGCAGGAATGCACACATTTTTCCAGGGCTATGTTCACGCCTATGGCCATATGCTGTCTTGGTGTTAATCAGGTGAAATATATTCTGGTGCAGGATTTCTCCACTTCAGCACTCCTGACATTTAGATGAGAGAATTCTCTGTTACAGGGTGGGGTAAAGGCTGTTCCATGCCTTGTAGGGTATTAAGCAGCATCCCTGGCTTCTACTCACTAGATGCCAGCAGAAACCCCCACTTAGCTATAGTAAATGTATCTCCAGACATTGCCAAAAGTCTCCTGGGGGCTAAATAAACCCAGGCGAGAATCACTGGTATAGTGGGATACTATCTTACAAAAGGACCACCCACACCCAAATTATAAAGCACAGTGTTAAGAAATGTTACCCCTTCTGGAATTTGAAAGAATGTTACCACATTTAGATTACTAAGGTCTACAGACATTTGGGTGCCTATGCAACGAGACTTTGTAAAGATTTAGGAAATGTGACTTTCAGATTACTGCTGCTTTCTTTTTTTCATGACATTACTATTCTTCCAGCATCTAATGTGGAAAGGGATGTGGTGTTTTTTATTGGACTAATATGAGGACGGTTTGGCTGTGGAGACATGGGCAGGCTACTCGCCTGCTCACATATTTACAGTCAGAAGCACCTCCTGTGAGGCTATGCCTAGAGTAAACACTACCCATGTAGCTGGTGCATGATGGCACTGGGCTGCATAGACTGCTGTCTAATCACGCTCCTTGAACCGGACAAAGGCCCACTGAGTAGGCTTGAACTCACATTCATACCCGAATCGTAATGGAAGGGAGTAATCACGGAAAGCAAACCACTCATTGCAATGATATTGCCATTGTTCTAATGTCACTTGGAGTCTGAAGCCACTAGAATCAGAATGTAAGCCAATCAACAAAGCCCAGGATCCTATATAATCATGGATCAGAAACTAAAAAAATACAGATTCACTAGTATTGTGCACAGGTGATTTTTGAAAGCTTACATATCTTTGTTTACTCAGAGGGTGAAGATTTTCTCTGATGAGTAATATTTAAAAGGAAACATACCAAAATGTCTGGAGACAACTTCAGAAATATTCCAAAGTACTTTGAGCAATAACAGCTTTGTGGAATGTGATGTATCCTTTTGAGAAAAAGACCTATTCATTGCGTTTGGTACATATCAGTGCATTTCTTAAATGGACTCATCTAATTACTAAATACTAATTTCTCACATATACCAAGGTGCTCAGCTCCCACCTCCACCCCAACAACCCAAGTTCTTAACTACCAATCCTCAAAAAGGCAGTGACTTAAGTGGACCGACTGTTTCAATTTTTAGCCGAGTCTACACTGTCCCTTCTCAGATGACATTTTCAACTGAGCCCTTAAAACTAGCCTGAAAGGGCAAAACAAATGAACACCTTTCTATAAAAAGGAAAGAATCTCAATAATATCTCTCCAGATGAGAGAGGTGCTGGAGGTTGAGCACCTTGGAGAAGGAAATGCAACATGCACCCAAACTGGAAGCTACAGATATGAGGGCAAAACCACCCACCAAAGGCAGTAACAGGCAGTGCCTAGAATTTGGCATTGTTCTTGGAAATATTTATACACTTAAAAATATAATTATAAAAGACAGAAGGTATGGAGGGAGAGATGAAGGAAAAGAGAAGAATGAAAGGACTGTTCTATTCCTGGCCACCATTAACACCACCAAATTAAAATAAATCCCAGATGAATAGGGCGAACAGTATTGAGGCAAACACCGAATTCCAGCGGGGACCAGGCTTGTGTTGTAAAAACAGGACCATGTGCTTTGGGAGGAATGCTGTGTGCTCAGCCTTGTTTATAACATGGCAAAGGATTCAAGAATGGAATCTGTTCCTCTTGACCAAAAAAAAAAAAAAAAAAAAAAAAAAACCCTCACCCTCCACTGCCTTCCACTCTTTGTTTTTTTCAGATCCCAGATCTGAAAGCTGGGATTCTAGGGTGAGTTTTTGAAATGCTTTGTTTTGGCCTGTTTTCATCCATGTAGCTAGAAGGTGGAGAGGAATGGGCGGTGGGGCATGGAGCCAGGGAACTGAACCATGAGGGAGAAAGCTTTGTTTTTTCAAAAAGAGATCAACGTACGGAAGTGAAACATTTCTGAAGGAGCTTTCCAGACTTTTCGGATCTGTGGTATTTTTAGGCAGGTTATTATTATGATTATTATTTTGGATAATGCATGAGATCTGGAGATTCAAAGAGGAAAAGCTCCCTCTCACTCTGTGAGACAAAATCTCACCCTGACTTTATTCTGTCTTAGGTAAATTTCCTGAGGATCCTTTAGTCTCAGGATGGGCTAACTGAGCATGAAGGTAGTGCAGTGAAAAAAGCATGAATTTAGGGGTGTAAGGTCTTTTCTACCTCTTCCTGGTTGTGGCATCTCGGTATGTTACCTGTTCTTGTGAAGCCAAAAGGAGAATAGTAATATCTTCATTGCAGGAGTTTCTCAAGGCTCAAATTACAATACATCTATAAAGTAACCAGCAGCAGGCCCAGCACACAGGGTACAAGAGAAGTGGTAGGCTCCTTCCTGCTGCTCCTCCTTAAAGATGAGCCTCTTCTAGTGTCCCTAATATTGGAATCTACTTTCTGCTTGAACACAGGCAGAGATGAACAGCTCCCCACCTCCTCGGGCAGCCTACTCTGTATAGGTAGCTCTCCTTATTGTGAAGAAGAGCTACTGGGAGCAAGTATTGGCCTTCCTCTACTTTCCACTGACAGAACACTGTCATTTAACTGCAACAACACAAACAACTAACATTTATTGTGCATTTACTTTGCATACTGGCCTAAGAGCTTTTCAGGCATTATAGAATTTAATCCTTAAAACACTCAATAAGCTAGGTGTTAATATTGTCCTCATTTTACAGATGGGGAAACTGATGCTTTGAGTGGTGACACAACTTACCAAAAATGTCTTACTCAACAAGTGGAATTGCTGAGACTTGAACCCAAGTCACTGTCAGTCCCAATTCATGCTGCAATCCCAGAGTACACTGCTGTCCTTGGTAGGGCAAGCATTTAGTGTAATGTTGGATTCAGAGGGGGTATTCAGCAAATGGAGAACGAATGAATGAATAAACGAATGAATGAATGAATGACCATATCACATGTACTAAAGATCATTCTAGGATGATCTTTAGTAGTCAGGACCTGGGCTGTGTCAACCTCTATTTTGTTGGGGTCCCACTT
>PVKP010010812.1:0-63548 GCA_004027715.1 Plecturocebus donacophilus
TGATACTCACTAAAATTGTTAGGTAGATGGATAGATGGGTATATGTATGGATGTAAGTATATGTATGGATGGATAAATTGATAATTGATTGACGGAAGGAAGGAAGGGAGGGAGGGAGAGAGTGGAAGGGAGAGAGGGAGGGAAGAAAATTTGAAAACTTTTAGGTGTGTGTGTGTGTGTGTGTGTGTGTGTGTGTGTGTGTGCGTGTTCTAGTGAAATACCTGGCTGTAATCAGTCATTAAAATTACATGAGACCCATTTTAGCATGCAGTTTTTCATGATAAATGTAACTTGTTTTGTCATCAAAAATTATAGTCCAAATTAAATGGTTCCCCATTGCTATCTGGTGTGGATTTCATGTGAAGAATGATTAAACTCAGATAAACACAAATCAAGACCACAATGAAATACTATACTATGCCAGTCAGAGTGGTTATTATTAAAAAGTTAAAAAATAAGGCTGCTGAGTAAAGGGAACACTTATACACTCTGGATGGGAATATAAATTAGTTCAACCACTGTGGAAAGCAGTCTGGAGACATCTTAAAGAACTTAAAATAAGAGTTATCATTCAATCCATTAATCCCATTACTGAGTATACACCCAAAATAAAATATATCATTCTGCCAAAAACACACATGCACTCTTATGTTCATTGCTGTGCTATTTACAATACCAAAGACATGGAATTAAACCAGGTACTCATCAATAGTAGATTGGATAAAGAAAATGTGGTATATATACACCACAGAATACTATGCAGCCATAAAAATATCCCAAATCATGTCCTTTGCAGCAAATTGAATGAAACTGGAGGCCATAATTCTAAAAAAAAAAATTAATGCTGAAACAGAAAAGGAAAACAATGCATGTTTTCACTTATATGTGGGAGCTAAGCATTGAGCACACATGGACACGAATGTGGGAAAATGAATAGATGCTGTGGACTAGTAGAAGGTAGAAGGAGGCACGAATGGGTTTTAAAAACTTCTTATCAGATACTGTGCTCACTTACAGGGTGATGGGACCCACACTCTAAACGTCAGCATTATACAATTTTCCCATATAATAAAGGTACATCTAAAATAAAAGCTTGTATTTTTATTTTAAAAATACCCAGTTGAAACTTAAGAAAAATAATGATTAAACTATCTTATCTTTGATTTTATATTTTGAGCAATGAAATTATCCTTCCTTTTCGCTATAACCTTAAGGATAAAATGCATACAATGATTCTTATCTACTCGATTAGGAAATTATTAGGAAATTGGTTGAATTAATGTTCATAAATAAACATTATTCTGCAAATTGTATTCAGTCTTTTTAATTCACATTAAGATCATATTATGCATGTGATATGTAAACTATTAGTTATTCTTTTTGACTTCATCTTTCTCAGCAATGTGTGTGATATTTCTTCAAAGTGCTGCTTGAGAATGTAAGGGAAGATTATTTTAGCCAAATACCTGTGGAGAGGGTGGTGATGACTTGTGCCTTCAAGATAATGCCAATGAGCTTACCATCCATCTTAATTTCTAATGACATGTTTATCTACTTAATTCACTGTGGCATGAAGGAGAGATGAAGATTATAGGCATTAGGTGAGCTTGAAAGCATGTAACATCCTTTGTACCTTATTAAATCTGTGAATTTAAAACAAGAGGAAGGGTAGGAAATAAAGAAGAAAAACTCTGCCGTGAAAATAGCCCTTGAAAATTTTCTGTTCAATTCAATTACAGAAAACTGAGACTTTAATAAGAGCCTTATGCACCAACTACCATAGGTCAGAAACAGTCTGCTACATGAAAATTATCTTGCCTTTTCTAAACAAAATTTTTATAATCTTGTTAGCATTAATCACAATTAAATTGTGAGTATAATACCAAAAAATTATAAAATATTGTTTTAAAAGGGCAAAATAATATAACAATAGTATACATTTTTAAATATGTTTCATAATATTATATAATAATATTATAGTATTATAATTACAACTATTTAAATTCTTTGCCAACCAGCACCTTTGTGGGGAATTAAAGTACAATAGCCACTAAAATATAAACAAGGAGCAGAACTATGAGACTATTTTGAATTAATCTATTGCCTTAAATTGAGCATGAAATAATGTGTTTTATTCACTCAGAGAAAGGAATATATATCATTTTTAGATGTCATGTCTAAAAGCACCTAGGATTATCTTAGAAGTTGACTAGTCTCAAGAATAATAAAAGTATATACAGTAAAATAGAATACGTTAGAGAAACTATGGATCTATTGTAAAAAACGAGAGATTCACACATATTTTATCTAAAATCAACTTCCTGGTAATTTTGGTTACATGATATTCTGAGTTATTTTAGTGCAACAGAATATTTTTAAACTGTTTATCTGTTCCAGATGTTCACATAATTTTACTGTGTTACAGTTTATGTGTAACAGGTTACTGTATACCTCTGCCTCCACTCCATTCTACAGAGCTCCTTCCTCTGTATCAGTACCAATGACAGAGCAGCATTGCCTCTAGAAAGAGACTCAGGTCTCCAAAGCAATGTATTACCTAGTGTTCGCTCTAGACACACAGGAAATAGGAACTTTAGGTAAGCTGTGGTTGATCGATAGACCTAATGAAACCAAAGTATTTTAATTCTTGTTTGTCTTTCAATCACTGACTTTCATATCTTTATTTTTATATATTCTAATTAATGTTCCAAAAATACAATAGAATCATTTACCTTATTTATTAAATCTAAAGTTTTAAAAATTGAATTTTTGAGCAGAGGGCGGGTAAGAATGGAAAAGCTTGGTAGAATGCCTCATACACCCAGTATCCTGTAAAAAACAATAGCCTTGTAATCTAATAGACCAGGACTATAATTCTAGCTCCACTATTGCTAGTTGTGTGGACCTGCAGAAATTTCTTAATTTCACTTATACTCAACTTTGTGACTTGTAGTATGAGAGTGATACTAGTATTTCAAAGAGTTCTGGTGCAAATAAATGAGATATTTGTTCATCTTAATGCTCAGCATAAATACATGCTGAATAAATAGTAGCTATTATTAACAGTTACATCCATGTTATCTTCCAAAGATTATGTTTCTAAGGACAATTTAATGACTTTTTAAACTTTAGGTTTTTTTTTGTTTTGTTTTTGTTTTTTTTTTTTCAGTGAGTTCTATACAAACATAAGGATTCTTATATTGTGAATGTTTTAGAATTTGGAACATATATAGAAAAGGAATACCATTTTTTATCTCAATATACTATAAAATAACTTTTTCCACATACTTGCCTATATGCTAATGATGTATGGTTAATCTATATATAAACTCATGTAAATGGAATATGACAATATAATGTTTTTAAAGAACAGCTCAATTTTTCATGAGATACTTATATAATTCTAAAACTTCTCAAATTATTTAAAAATACTTCTACACCTTTTCAGCATTCCTATTAAGTGGGGTAGTAATTTGTTTTTGTTATCACCATATTTTTCAGCCAATGAAGAGGAATGGCCTTTCTACTTCTGGGTTCTATGTTAGACTCAAATAATCTAAATTAGCCATGTCATAGCATTCCATTATTAGACACAGACAAATCAGTTGTCTCTCCCTGTTGTCTAATTTATGTGACTGATTTTGTACATGACCTAAAGTCATTTAAATTCATACCATCAAAGTAGTATACTAGGCAAGTTAGTTTTTTCTATTTTAGTGGGCTGGTTTTTAATATGTGGATTTCTATCACAATATTTGTAAATTAAATGGGCCTCACAATCCACAACTAATAAAGCCCAAAAGCCATTTTATCATTGAAGTTAAACTCTGAAAACTCAGACTCCGAATTTTTAGCTCTTTCTGAAGAAGTGTATTTGATTTTCTAGCTTGTTTTAAAGAATAGTGGAGTATATGTATCTTAATTGATCATTATTAGTGAATTTGTATTTAGACACAAATTTCTTTTAGAATAAAATAAATTAAATACAAAAAGATCAAAAGATGCATTTTAACCCTATAATTCATAGATTAGTATTATATGTTGGTCTTTATAATTCAAAACAATCTCTTCTTCAAATGGAACATAATTTTTTTCAATGTGTAATATAAGTAACATTATGAAATTTATTTCACATATGAGTAAACACTCTGTATTACTTGGCTAGATTTGTCACAACCAAGTACCATATATTTATTTATTGGTTGAAGCAACAGGAATTCATTTCTCACAGATCTGGAGACTGAAAATCTAAGGTTAAGGTGGCAATATATTTGGTTTCTTCTGAGGCCTCTCTGCTTAGCAGTCAGGCTTCTCACTGTGTCCTCTCACAGTCTTTCATCTGTCAGTGCACATACCTGATGTTTCCCTGTGTGTCCAATGTCTTCATCTTATAAATTTACCAGCTTGATTGGATCAGGGCCCACGAGAAAGACCTTCTTTTAAGTTAATAATATATTGAAAGGCGCTTCTATAATACAGTCTGCCTTAGCCCACTTGTGCTGCTATTACAAATGCCTGAGATGGGAGTTTACGAAGAACAGAACTGTTTTTCACAGTTCTGAGGACTGACAGGTCCAAGATCAAGGTTCCAGCAGGTTGTGTTGTCTGGTGAGGACTGTTCTCTGCTTCCTAGACAGTGTCTTGATTCCATATCTCTGATGGGGAGGAATGCTGTGGAAAGGCAAAAGCAATTAACTCCTTCTGTCAAGCCTTTTTATAATGGCATTCATAAAGGAGAAGTCCTTATGTAATACATTTATAATATTCTAATAAAACATTAAATTAATGTAATTTTTTCTCTTGTTGCACATTCATGTTACAAATAGCAATTCTTTAAAAAATTATAAGTTAGATATTTACAAGACACTGAACTGCAGGGGAAATGATTCACTCCTCGTATTGATAGTATTATGTCTTATATTTCCATTGATAATATCGAAATAATTCACCCTGATTAATGTTAGCATAATGAGAAGTTAGTAAAAGAGAAGCAACAATGATTTGCCAGTTATTACAAAGTTTTATTATCATTTAGGAGTATTATTATAATCCAGTGCTATTAGATTTCTCATAAATTGAAGAAATTAAAATAGAAATTAGAACAAATACGCCTAAATAGTATGCATTTTCTTTGTGATTATTCTATTTTTTTCCATTTATATTAAATTTAATATTAATGATAGCTTTCAACTTGATATTTCAGGCAAGTGATGACTGGTGCATATTCTTTGAAGAGTTATTGAATGTGTACTAGTCACCTGTTAAACAACACCTTGCAGATATGTTCATATCTGAAAACTCATCAAGCTGCCTACTTTTCATATCAGCTTATAAATTACTCTTTCTTTTGAAGTTCTGGTACATGGCTTATTAAAAAGTCTTAGCAAATATGTTTAATAATTAATATTCTTCCTAAATTTATTTAATAATACTCTTCATAAAGTATAATACACACTCTAGTTTAGTTAGTAAACTTGTCTTCTGCTTGATATGCAATTACAAGCCTGAAACTGTTTTACATGAACAAATGTGTAAAAATATTGTAGATAATAAGATATGTGGCAAAACCTTGTCTCTACAAAAAATAAAATTTAGTCAAGTTTGGTGGTGGGCACCTGTTGTCTCAGTTACTCAGGACATTGGGGTGGGAAAATCACTTGAGGCTTGGCGGTGGAGGTTGCAGTGAGCTGAGATTGCAACAATGCACTGCAGCCTAGGCAACAGAGTGAGATCACATCTCAAATAAAAATAAATAAATAATAAAAAGATAATAAGAAATGTTTCTCACTGTTAAAGAAAGATGTTATAAATAATAAAAGAAGATATACTAAAATCCTGTGATACTGACTTAGAATCTAAAGTATGAGCATGACATCTGGATATTAATCATCTAACTATCATCTATCTAATACATGTGTGATTTAATAGGAATGAATGTCATAAAGATGTGTTTATAGGCAGTTTTGTGTGTACATACACATAGACACTATCTATGTATTTCTAATCTTAATCCCCTGAAAGGACCCAGGACCATTGATACCCCTATACTAGTAAGCATAACTAATGCCTAGATCCTGGTTTCTAAATAACTTTTTCAATAGCAAAAAAATGGGGCTCTTTACAGAAATAGTCGATTGTAGAACTTTTGTAGTGAAAATACAAGATAAGATAGAACTATCTTGTGGTGACAAAACAAAAAAGTGTGTCTTTTTTTGTTGTTGTTTGTTTTTTATTGTACTTTGGGATCTGGGGTACATGTGCTCATCCTGCATCCTGCAGGATTGTTGCATAGTACATACGTGCCATGGTAGTTTACTGTCTTCATCCCCCCTACCCCTAGCCAATAACAGGCATTTCTCACGGTGTTATCCCTCCCCATCCTCCCCCCCCCCCACCCCCGCTGCCCCTCCCCTTCCCTCCGCTCCACCACCCCACCTAGCCCAGTGAGTGTTGTTCCCTTGCATGTGCCCAAGTGTTTTCATTGTTCAACACCCACCTATGCATGAAAACATAAGGTGTTTGGTTTTCTGTTCTTGTGTCAGGTTGTCGAGAATGATGGTTTCTAGATTCATCCATGTCTCCACAAGGACACAAATATATGGTGTTTGGTTTTCTGTTCTTGTGTCAGTTTGTTGAGAATGATGGTTTCTAGATTCAGTCATGTCTCCACAAAGGACACAAACTTGTCATTTCTTATAGTTGCATAAGTTGCATAGTATTCCATGGTGTATATGTGCCACATTTTCTTTGTCCAGTCTATCACTGATGGGCATTTGAGTTGGTTCCAGGTCTTTGCTATTGTAAACAGCACCACAAAGAACATACATGCACATGTGTCTTTATAATAGAACGATTTATAACCCTTTGAGTATATACCCAATAAAGGGAATGCTGGGTCAAATGGAATTTCTGTTTCTAGATCCTTGAATCGCCACACTGTCTTCCACAATGGTTGAACTAGTTTACACTCCCACCAACAGTGTAAAAGTGTTTTCTTTTTCTCCACATCCTATCTAGCATCTGTTGTCTCTGGATTTTTTAATAATCGCCATTCTAACTGGCATGAAATGGTACCTCAATGTGGTTTTGATTTGCATTTCTCTAATGATGAGTGATGATGGGCATTTTTTCATATGTTTCTTGGCTGCATATATGTCTTCTTATGAAAAGTGTCTATTCATATCCTTCGCCCACTTTTGAATGGGTTTGTTTGTTTGTTTCCTGTAAACCTGCTTTAGTTCTTTGTAGATTCTGAATATTAGCCCTTTGCCAGACGGGTAGATTGCAAAAATATTTTCCCATTCTGTTGGTTGCCAGTTCACTCTAATTATTGTTTCTTTTGCTGTACAGAAGCTCTGAAGTTTAATTAGATTCTATTTGTCTATTTTGGCTTTTGTTGCTGTTGCTTTTGGTGTTTTAGTCATGAAGTCCTTGCCTATGACTATGTCCTGAATGGTGTTGCCTAGGTTTTCTTCTAGGGCTTTTATAGTGTTAGATCTTATGTTTAAATATTTAATCCATCTAGAGGTAATTTTTGTATAAGTTGTAAGGAAGGAGTCCAGTTTCAGCTTCCTGCATATGGCTAGCCAGTTTCCACAATACCATTTATTAAACATGGAGTCCTTTCCCCATTGCTTGTTTTTGTCCAGTTTGTCAAAGATCAGATGGTTGTACATGTGTGGCATTGCCTTCGAGGCCTCTGCTCTGTTCCATTGGTCTATATCTCTATTTTGGTACCAGTATCATGCTGTTTTGATTACTGCAGCCTTGTAGCATAGTTCAAAGTCGGGTAGCGTGATGCCTTTGGCTTTGTTCTTTTTGCTTAGGATTGTCTTGGCTATGTGGGCTCTCTTTTGGTTCCATATGAAGTTTAAGGTGTATTTTTCCAGTTCTGTAAAGAAGGTCAATGGTAGCTTGATGGTGATGGATTGAATAAATTACTTTGGGCAGTATGGCCATTTTCACAATATTGATTCTTCCTAACCATAAGCATGAAATGTTTTTCCATTTCTGTCCTCTGCTATTTCCTTGATCAGTGGTTTGTAGTTCTCCTTGTAAAGATCTTTTATATTCTTTGTTAGTTGTATTCCTAAGGTATTTTATTCTCTTTGTAGCAACTGTGAATAGGAGTTCACTCATGATTTGGCTATTTGTCTGTTATTGGTGCATTAGAAATGCTTGTGATTTCTGCACATTAATTTTGTATCCTGAGACTTTGCCAAATTTACTTAACAGTTCTCTATTTGTCAAACAACTTTGTAAACAGGCAGACATTGTAATATATCTCTGCAAAAGCAAGGGAGCTAAACAAATAAAATGAGAGTTCAAATGTTATATAACTTGAAATTTAAAAATTGAAATTTGAAATACGTCAGCTTCTAGTGAAAATATATTGATGGAGTTTATATATCTAAATGGATAAATTTACATTCTGTGGTGGAATTGAATGAAATTGAGAGGGCCTGTTATTTGTTGTACACAAAGTGAGTAAACTATAAACAGTCATAGAGAAAATGGATTTATGATATTTGTCTTACAAAAGTGCCTATTGAAGAAAGGTACTTTGAATGGAAGCCAAAATGTGGTTTGAGTTATCTTTAAAAATAGACAATTGGATGGAAATATTTATGCATTTAAATATAAAAATATTAGAAATAACACTATCTTTAATTTCACAGAATATGCTCTAAGTTTATCAACTACCTCAGCATCTAAAAAGAGTACTTATTATTTAATACTACTAGTATCAACAGAGAAAAATCAATAAATGGTATCTATAATATCAAATTTAGTAACCATAAAATTTAACTTTGAATAATATTCCAGGTACTTATATGGGATCTACTGAAAAATATGCCCTTTAGAGAAATAATATAGTATTGATGACACTGTGGTAGAAGTAGATACAACTAAGAAATATAGTGAATGTGCAACAAAATGATTATACTTCTTATATTATTTTGAATGTTTGCTTAGTAAATAAAAATGTTTTGCATTAATGTATATATTTGTTACTTTTTATTATTTAATATAAATTTTTATTTGTTAAAATAGTGTTTTAATACATTATCAATTTGTCAGTCATTACAAGTTTTCCAAAAAGTAGAATATATAAAAATTTTTGATATATACTATTTAATGAAAACCATTTCTTATTTTATTTCTGTAAGTTATTGGGGAATGGGTGCCTTTTGGTTACATAAGTAAGTTCTTTGTGGTGATTTGTGAGATTTTGGTGCACTCATCACCAGAGCAGTATACACTGCACCTTATTTGTAGTCTTTTATCTCTATCCCCTCTCACCCTTTCCCCCTGAATCCCCAAAGTCCATTGTGTCATTCTTATGCTTTTTCATCTTCATAGCTCAGTTCTCACTAATGAGTGAGAGCATATGACGTTTGGTTTTCCATTGCTGAGTTACTTCACTTAGAATAATAGTCTCCAGCCTTGCATCCACCAGATGAAGCCTACTTGATCATGATGGAATGCTGGTTCAACATACACAAGTCTATAAATGTAATCCACCACATAAACAGAAGCAAAGACAAAAACCGCATGATTATCTCAATAGATGCAGAGAAGGCAATCGATAAAATTCTACAGTCCTTTATGCTGCAAACTCTCAATAAACTAGGTATCTATGGAACCTATCTCTAAATAGTAAAAGCTATTTACAACAAACTCACAGCCAGTATCATACTGAATGGGCAAAAACTGGAAGCATTCTCTTTGAAATCTGGCGCTAGACAAGGATGCCCTCCCTCATCATTCCTATTCAATATAGTATTGGAAGTTCTAGCCAGAGAAGTCAAGCAAGAAAAAGAAATAAAGGGTATTCAAATAGGAAAGGAGGAAGTCAAATTGTTTCTATTTACACTATGACATGATTGTATATTTAAAATACCCCATCATCTCAGCCCAAAGTCTCCTTAAACTGATAACCAACTTCAGCAAAGTCTCAGGATACAAAATCAGTGTGCAGAAATCACAAATATTCCTACACACGAAAAACAGACTAACAGACAGCCAAATCAAGAGTGAACTCTCATTCACAATTGCTAAAAAGAGAATAAAATACCTAGGAATACAACTAACAAAAAATGTAAAGCTCCTCTTCAAGAAAAACTACAAACTACTGACCAAGGAAATAAGAAGGGAAAAAAACAGATGGAAAAACATTCCATGCTCATGTTTAGGAAGAATTAATATGATGAAAATGGCCATACTGCCAAAAGCAATTTACAGATTCAATGCCATCCCCATCAAGCTACCCATGGCCCTCTTCACAGAACTGGAAAAAAAAACATCTTAAGCTTTATATGGAACCAAAAGAGAGCCTGCATAGCCAAGACAATCTTAAGCAAAAAGAACAAAGCTGGAGGCATCATGCTATCTGACTTAAAACTATGCTACAAGGCTACAGTAATCAAAACAGCATGGTACTGGTACCAAAACAGAGATATAGATCAATGGAACAGAACAGAGGCCTCAAAAGCAATGCTACACATCTACAACCATCTGATCTTTGACAAACCGGACAAAAACAAGCAATGGGGAAAGGACTCCTTGTTTAATAAATGGTGTTGTGAAAACTGGCTAGCCGTGTGCAGAAACCAGAAACTGGACCCCTTCCTTACAGCTTACACTAAAATTAACTCCAGATGGATTAAAGACTTAAATATAAGACTGAACACTATAAAAATCCTAGAAGAAAACCTAGGTAAAACCATTCAGGGCATAGGCATAGGCAAGGACTTCATGACTAAAACAATAAAAGCATTGGCAATAGAAGCCAAAATAGACAAATGGGATCTAATTAAACTCCAGAGTTCCGTACAGGAAAAATCATCATTAGAGTGAACTGGCAACCAACAGAATGGGAAAAAATTTTGCAATCTACCCATCTGACAAAGGGCTAATATTTAGAATCTACAAAGAACTAAAACAGATTTACAAGAAAAAAAAAACATTCAAAGTGGGCAAAGAATATGAATAGACACTTTTCAAAATAAGAAGTATATGAGGCCAAAAACATATGAAAAATAGTTATCATCACTCATCATTAGAGAAATGCAAATGAAAACCACGTTATTTTGATTTGCATCTCAACGCAATTAGAATGCTGATCATTAAAAAATCTGGAGGCAACAGATGCTGAAGAGGATGTGGAGAAACAGGAACACTTTTATGCTGTTGGTGGGAGTGTAAATTAGTTCAACCATTGTGGAAGACAGTGTGGCAATTCTTCAAGTATCTAGAAATAGAAATTCCATTTGACCCAGCAATCACATTACTGGATATATATGTAAAGATTTCTAAATCATTCTATTATAAAGACACATGCACATGTATGTTCATTGTGGCACTGTTTACAATAGCAAAAGTCCTGGAACCAACCCAAATGCCCATCAATGATAGATTGGACAAGGAAAATGTGTCACATGTACACCATGGAATACTTTGCAGCCATAAAAAATGATGAGTTCATGTCCTTTGTTGGGATGTGGATGAATCTGGAAGCCATTATTCTCAGCAAACTGACACAAGAACAGAAAATCAAACACCGCATGTTCTCACTCACAGGCAGGTGTTGAACAATGAGAACACATGGACACAGGTAGGAGAGCATCATGCAGTGGCATCTGTTGGGGGGCTGGAGAGAGACAGCATGGCGTGGGGAGGTTGGGGAGGGATAACATGGGGAGAAATGCCAGATTTATGTGACGAGGGGATGGAGGCAGCAAACCACATTGCCTTGTGTGTACCTATGCAACAATCCTGCATGATCTGCACATATACCCCAGAACCTAAAGTACAATTAAAAAACAGCAACAATAGTAATAATAGTCTCCAATCTCATCCAGGTTGCTGCAAATGACATTAATTCATTCCTTTTTATGGCTGAGTAGTATTCCATCATATATACACATACATACATACATATGTACATACATATATGTCAGGATTTCTTTATCCACTCATTGATTGATGGTCATTTAGTTTGGTTCCACATTTTTGCAATTTCAAACTATGCTGCTATAAACATGTGTGTACAAGTATCTTTTTGGTGTAATGACTCCTTTTCCTCTAGGTAGATACCCAGTAGTAGGATTGTTGGATCAAATAGTAGTTCTACTTTTAGTTCTTTAAGGAATGTCCACACTGTTTTGCATCATGATTGTACTAGTTTACATTCCCACCAGCAGTGTAAAAGTGTTCCCTATTCACCACATCCACACAAACATATATTATTTTTTAGTTTTTGATTATGGCCATTCTTACAGGAGTAAGCTGGTATTGCATTGTGATTTTGATTTGCATTTCCCTGATCATTAGTGATGTTAAGCATTTTTCATATGTTTGTTGGCCATTTGTATATCTTCTTTTGAGAATTGTCTGTTTATATCCCTAGCCTACTTTTTAATGGGATTGTTTGTTTTTTCTTACGGATTTGTTTGAATTGTTTGTAGGTTCTGGATTTAGTCCTTTTTCATGTGTATAGATTGTGAAGATTTTCTCCCACTTTGTGGGTTGACTGTTTACTCTGCTGACTTTTCCTTTTGCTGTGCAAAAGCTCTTTGGTTTAATTAAGTCCCAGTAATTTATCTTTGTTTGCATTGGATTTGCTTTTGGGTTCTTGGTCATGAAATCCTTGCCTCAGGCAATGTCTAGAAGAGTTTTTCCAAAGTTATCTTCTAAAATTTTTATAGATTCATGTCTTGGATTTATGTCCTTAAGCTATTTTTTGTTGATTTTTGTATAAGTTGAGAGATGAGGATTCAGCTTCATTCTCCTGCGTGTGGCTAGCCAATTATCCCAGTACAATTTGTTGAAAAGGGTGTCTTTTTCACATTTTATGTTTTTGTTTGCTTGTGGAAGATCAGACAGCTATAGGTATTTGGGTTTATTTCTGGGTTCTCTATTCTGTTCCACTGACTGTGTACCTAATTTTATACCAGTACCATGTTGTGTTGGTGACTATGGCCTTATGGAATAGTTTGAAATCAGGCAATGTGATGCCTCCAGGTTTGTTCTTTATGCTTAGTCTTGCTAGCATGCTGGGCTCATGAAAACAGTGAATACATGCAGTACTAATTTATTTACTACACATATACAATTCAAATGAGAAAGAAGACTTTACAGACAGATGATGTAAAAAAGGAAAGAACTGAACCCTGCCATTCTGGGATTATAAGCAAGTGTAATACGGACGAGAAGGAAACTGAACACACAATGAGTTGCAAAAGTTGAAAATGTTTTATTCTTGTGAAGAAAAGGGAAATACTTCTTTGAGAGAAAAAAAAATCAGTTATCAAGTCCCAAGAGACTTAAATCTTCACAAGACTGATATTGCTAGGTACTGTGGTTGAAGGTGAGAGTGACATGAGATCAAATTGGAAAAGTAGCCAGTGAGCATAGAGGTCTGTTGTTTTAGCCCAGTTTCCTGGGAAACAGACCTTGAGACAGACAATTTCATGTAGGAAATTTTATGAGGAATGTTCTTGCTAACAATTGCAAGTGAGTGAAGAAAGCATAATTGAGCATAGGGAAAAGTTGAACTGTCATGCAATTCCAACAGAGGCTTAATCTGATTCCTTGAGAAGCTCTGGAAAACTCACAGGTACCCTAAATTGGAGCCAAGGATCAAGGACTTTGTACCACCACAGTGAACAGTCATTGGTTTTGGGAAAGATTGTCTTGGGTAAGGTGATTTCTTAAGTTGATAGAGACTCAGATCTAAGCTTGGCAGCTGGGAGAACAAGTGTTTTGCCCTATACTAAGAAACTGAAGAGTTTATCTCATCATCCACTTCATTTTTACATTATATATGTCGTCTTTCTGGTATAACAACCACTGAAATGTTTCAAGCAGGATAATAACATAATAAGATTATTACCTCAGCTGTTATATGACAAGAAGTTGAAGATAAGGTGATATGTTAGGGTTTTCCAGAAAAACAGAATCAGTAAGATATATAAAGATATAAGATAGGAACTTTGTCATGATAATTGGCTCATGACATTATGCAGGCTGAAAAGTTCCGTGATAATATGCTGTCTGCAAGCTGGAGAACTGTGAGCTTTTGGTGTAGTTCACTTCTGAGTCTACAGCCCAGAGAACCCAGAAACCCTCTGGTGTAGCTCTCAGCCTGAGAATGAAGACCCACAATTCTAATATCTGTGGTCTGAAGTTAGGAGAAGATGAATTTTTCAGATCAGGAAAAGAGAGAACTTGTCCTTCCTCTGCCTTTCTATTCTATCTGGAGACTTAAGTGTTCAGATGATGCCTGCCCACCTTTGGGAGGGCAGCTTTTCTGTATTCAGTCTACTGATTGCATTGGTAATCTCTTCCAGAACCACTCTCATGGATAGGTCCAGAAATAATGCTTTTCCAGCTACCTGGGTATCTATTAACCTACTCAGGTTGACACTAAAAATTTAAAATCACAGGCGAGGAGGAAAGTGGAAAGAGAAATTAGGAAGGTTTGTCATAATCCAGAAAGGGCCTGGTGGTAATCAGTGCCATGTTTGGAAAGAGAGACAAGCAGGAGTGAAGAAGGCTTGCCCCTGCCATCCCAGGCCCAGTCAAGAAGGTACCAGAGGCTAACATACTGTGCTTCTAAATTTATAAAATGTATCAGACAACAAGCTGCTAAGAAAAATGCATTCTATCCTTCTACGTTGACAAACACACCTTTATTATGATAAAATTAAAAAGCTATGTGTAAAGCTATAGTTTTATGTAACTGAAGGAAAAGTAGCAGATGCCTTAACTATTACTGCACATGGCTGGATGTTCTATTGTTGAATAAAGTATAATTTCTAGTCTACAAGTTTATTAAATACAATGTATTTTTATTTCTATTGTGTCAGCAAAATTATCAATTATGTTGTTATAAGAAAAACTCACATAATTTGTGTTCTACCAAAAATAATGACAATTTTTGAACAGTATTTTAATAGAAGCATAAAAATTAGTATATTTAATCAAACATTAACGATAGAAAGTGTAAACGTTAAAATTATTTTAACATTTTGTTTTAAAATTGTTTTTCTAAATGTTTAAAATTCTTCATCTTTAAAAATAAATTGTTTCTTAATATCATACAATAATTATAAAACATATGATTATCTTATATATTTAACTATATGATATATTACATAATAATTATGAGAAATACATCTTTAACAAATATTTTTTTAAATAAAGCTGAAATTAATTGTTTAAAAAAGTTAAATGAATTTATGACAATAAATCAATTTACAATTCTGAAGTTTAATCTATATCTAGCTGTCAGTGTAAAAGTTGGGATCAAACAATTCCTGTATTTCATTGATCTATCTACAATCTGTGTGTATTAGCCTTTCCAGAAGGTCAGAACCAATAAGATATGTGTATATACAAAATACAGTTTATCAGGGACAGGTGGCTCACATGATTACAAATGAAAGTCCCAGGATAAGCTGTCTGCAAGCCTCAGAAAAAGAGAAGCTGGTAGCCTGGCTCAGTCCAATTCCGAAAAAGTCTCAAAACCAAGGAAACTGACAGTGTAGCTCTCAGTCTGAGGTGGGGGTTGGAAAGCCCCTGGAAGGCCACTGGTCCCAATGTCCAAAGTCCCAGAGGAGTCCAAAGGCTGAAGAACCTAGTCTAATGTCCAAACTCAGGAGCAGAGGAAGCCAAGCATCTGGCTTGGCACCAGAAGAGAGCAAGCTCACTCAACAATCAAACTATCCCCCTTCTGCCTGCTTTGTTGTAGCTGTGCTGGTAGGTAGTTGGATGCTACCCACCCTCACTGAGAGTGAGCCTTCCTCTCCTAGTCCACTGAATCAGATGTCAATCTCATCTGGCAACAGCCTCACAGACACACTCAGAAACAATGCTCATCAGCTATTTAGGTATCCCTCAATGAATTCAAGTTGACACCTAGTATTAACCATAACATTATCTTTCTAACTATTAAGAGTAATTTGAATTGCTCAATATTGTGAATGTAAAAGTAGTTGTAGGACCACAAATTGAAATAGAGAAATAAGAGAAATATGGACACTGGTACCACTAGTAGATAATACTTCATTAAGCAAGAATAGATGGCATTTATGCTACTTAAAAGGACAGATGTGACTAGCTAATTATTTTGTCTTTTTTCTTACTTAAAGATGTCAAACTCTCAACTCTATGTTGCTCACTGAGAGCAGTATTAATGTCTTAAGTTGGCAGCTATACAACCCACAGCACTTCAAGGTATTCAGTCACCTTTCATATCCAGAAAATTGGAGTGGGCAAGAAGAACCATTTGTCTGTGACTGGACTGGTACTCTTCTTAAGAGTAGCATTTAGAGTTAGGGGTTACACTGTTCCCATGTTAAATGTCACATCCTAAATGTCAGAGGTGGCTGTGTGTGTGTGTGTGTGTGTTTTAATCGTTTTTAATATTTGAGGTCTTCAAAAGAGCAGAGCTCAGGACAAAGAGTTTTGTTGTTGTTGTTCTTATTGTAAGGGCAGAACTAGAATGAAGAAGAAGAATCTAGGATGTATTTTGTATATTTGAGATACATGCAATAAATACTTTTATTATCATTGATTATATTTTATTTACATTGTAGAATCCCTTTTATATATTTTAGCATCTTTTTCTGTGCCTGATTTTAAGGCTGACAGAGATTTGAGGGTGGAGAATGAAAAGAACAGGGTGAAGGTCATATGTTCTACAAAAGCATTCTTCATTCAACAAAATATCTGCACATTTCTACTTCCAACGACAAGAATGACCCTCATTTGATACATTAGAATGTCCATTTGGTTGTCTATAACAGGAGATCCTTCCTGTTGGAATGTCAATCTTGCAGTAGGAAAAAGTTCTGATAAAAAAAAAAAAAACTGAGTATGATATTACAATCAAGGGTGTCAAGAAAGAAGTTTCTATTAAATTATGGAGAAATGAGAGTATTACTTTTGTTTTTCTGTTTGTTAATTTGTTTCTGAAAAATTAATTGTGATATTTGGGTACAAAATATTTTTAGAAAATCCTAAATAAACAAGGTTAGACAATTGTATAGAGTCCTTATGAAGTCTATCATGTTAAATCATTTATATTTTATTTTTATAAGAATGGAAAGGCATTTGAAACTACTAAACAGGATATTGATGTAAGTCTTTTTATTATAAAATGGTCAATTTAGTAGCAGTGTTGAGAAAAGTTTGGAGGGACATGATAGTAGAAACAGAAAAAGCAGTTTGGACATTGATGCAATAATCTATGTGAACTAAGTTGGTGTGAACTAAAGTCTGCAGTAGGAATGGAGTGGGAAATAATAAAGCACAAGAATTAATGGTATGTACTATGGGTGTGATGCATGGGGCAGGAGAAAGCAGTATGATTTCTGGAATTAGGGATCAAACTGGTAACAGAGAAATTGACTAAAGTAAGAAATATAGAATGAGAAGCAGAATGAGGTTAGAGAATAGGTGAGATAAAAGTAGATCTGAACACACTGCATTTGAGATTCTGGGCAGCATGCAAGTAAAGTTATTCAAGAATGAGCTGAGTGTGTCACAGTTGTGCTCAAGGAAATCATTTGACCTGAGAATAACAATCCAGACTTCATTAACATTGACATCTGGGTTTAATATAGGGGATAAGTGAGATATTTTTAAAAATGCCTTAAGAAGAGAATAAGCACCATCAATAAATAAGAAAAAGGCCAAATAGAAGGATCTTGAAAAAATTTGTGCCAGAAAATGTATGACTAAGTATATTGAATGTCTTTAGGAACCATACAAAATATAAGGAAAAACTAAATTTAAAAAGTTTATTTAAGGTACATTTGGTTTATATTTTAGGTTCATCATTCTTATAAATATCTGTGGCTTTCTAGGTTTAAAACCCTGTATTTAATTAACAAACGAATTCCACACAAAAATAATTAAGAATGTGTGTGTATGTGTGTATGTGTTTTTGTACCTGAGTTTGTATGTAGATTATATATAATACATCATATGCCCAATATACATAGTATGTAATTGGGTTATCATTAGGGTAATAGATATCTGAAGTGTTATGTATTGGCTTTTACATGCTTTGGCTTCAAACAAGGTAAGCCATTCCTGTTGATCCCTTATTGGCTAGAAGTGGTACTTTGCCTTACATAACTTATTGGCTAGAAGCCAGGGAAACCTGTAAGAAACAGACTGTGTGGTGCAGTTATCCCCTGTGCTATAGGAGATAGTGTTTCACATAAGCAATATCTGTCTACATCACTTACAGTAGCCTAATCAAGGTGTCAATATTTTATGTGTCATCACACATGAGGTTAACATTAAACAATTAATCAAATGTGTAAGTAGAGGCTCAATAAATAGTTGTTGAACTGAAAAATCCATGTTTAAATTTTTATGTGTATTGGTTTTGTATCAATTGCAATTTGTAATATTGTTTAAACAGTGTACTCAAATTGCCTCCAAATGGATTCTCCTTTCAAAGTATTATTCCCTAAATCGTGAGTTAATTAAAATGTAAACTTAAGTTTTTCAACCTCTAATAGTTATTTAACAAATGCCTAAATAATTTTCTATAAGGAAGGTAACAGTAGATACATATTGCTTGTGCATGAAAAATATCCTCTTTTGGAATATTGCCCATGTAGATCTATTCCTCTTTCATTTTACTGACATCCAAACACCTTTTGTGAGAAGAGATATTCTATTAGTACTATACTTAGGAAATGTAATTGCCAATATATCTTTTAAATTTTCTTTCTGTACATCTGGTTGTTTTTTTCTCTACATCTTTAATTCAAGTGACTTTAACTTGTGGATTGCTTCAAAACAGGACATAGTAATATAGATGTAAGGAGTACAAAAAAGCTAAATATACTTCATCAAAGTATAAAGGTTTTAAAATTCCATTGCTTCATTTAAATTTATAGAGAGGTAACATAGTAATTATTTTGATTATAATTATAATTGTGTTAATTATAATAATCTGTATAAATTTTTCAAAAACCCGAAATCAAACTAACAAATATCTTGTGCTTAATAAGATGGCTTCATTTAATTTTAATTGTTTCAAACACATTTTATATCTTTTTAAAGTATAATTTTTGTGAAAAAAATAAAATTCCAGTTTTCATAATATAGTATGCTTATTGTACATGGTCAATTAAACAAGGTAACTTACAATAAGTCTCAAGGTGTTATTATCTTTTTAAGTGTTTAGGAGTACAGAATATAAATAAAACAAACAAAACCTCCTTATTTTCATGTATTTTCAAGTATAAACACACAGAGTAGGTTACAATGTATATGAAACCAGGCCATTCCAAAGACTGGGGTAAAAGCTAATAGGCAATAAGAGTGTAAGAAAAAATTATTTAAAACTAACAGAAATCTTTTTTGCTACTGTGTAATATTTATCTTAAGATAAGGAAACACCCTAGATTGATTTTAACAGTGAGAGAGGAAAGCATGAAGGAAGATGGCAAAGATTAACAGGAAGGAAATGGCTGCTTATGAAATTCTTTCATTGTGTTAGACTTAATCTTCTTTATTTACTTAGTTCTTTCAACATTTGAGGTTGCTTTTATTCAATATTTATTTCATAAACCTAAGCCTGAATTAAAATAAGTAACTTGCCAAAAAGTTTTAGAATTAGAGTGGTCAGAGCCAAGATACAAATGATAAACACATTATTTTCACAATTTCCTTTGAGGGAGGATTATCTTCTTTACTGAAAATACTTTTGTGGTCAATTGGGATAGAAGACATGGTTTTAGAGAGTAGATGGAGGCAGGAGCTCAAACCACACACACAAAACAGCACTTTTTATTAAATAAAGGGGGGTTGAGGGATCATGACTTTGGTTTGCTGATAAAAGAAAAGTGAAAAAAGAAAAATGACAACTACAAAAAAGATGAAAGATTCAAGCAAGCAAAGATTCTAAATGGAGAGGTTTTATGAAATTGGGTTTTTCATGAGCTAAAAATCCAAAGTCTCTGAGGAGATGAAAATTCTGAGAAACAAGAATTTCTAGATGCAATGTGATCCAGCCTTGGGTTTCTCAAATACTCAGTGAAGACTGATAAAAATTTGGTCGAGAGAGTCTTGTTGTCATAGTTGTTGCGCAAGTTTTCTAAAATTTGAACATGGGTCTGTATTTCAAGCATGGAGGATGCAATATGGAACAATCACATGTGGAAAGAAAAGCCTTAAGTACAAATTCTCTCCATCTCATAGAATTTGCTCTTCTTGTCAATTTCCCTAGATCTTAAAAGTCAGAAATGGTCATCTAATACCTCTCTTTTATCTGACTTGTTTTCTTAGCTGAACATGAAAGAAATAATGTATGAAAAACATGAAGTAAATTTTGTGTTAATTACTACTGAAAATCCCTAGAAATTCAGGGTCGATTAATGAAAATCTAAATATACATTTAAAGAAAGAAAATTATGCAGTTTTAATTGTTTATAATATATACTTTAAATTAAAATGTTTCTAAGTAGGAGTTATGTCAACTTGTTTCAATAAGTAGATAAATTTGTAATTAGGAGCATCTGTTTAGTTATAAACATATGCTATAACCCATAAACTGAGATTTTTCTCTTAAGCAAGCCAAACACACTTCCTATAGTACTACTTAAAATTTAAGTCTCTTTAGAAAAAGAGACTTTCTAGATTTATTTTGGGGGCATGCATTACATAGTGGTGAAGACCTTTGGATATACATTCAGGAGGATATGGTTGAATTCCTGGCTCAGCCACCTTCTATCCGTGTGGACTTTGGCAAATTTCTTAATTTCCCCATGTCTGTGTTTTCTTCATCTTCCACACAGTGCTTTTCCATCACTCCATCTCTGCCTGATTAAAGACACCAAAACTTAGAGGTGAAAACTACAGCCATTTTAATATGCTTGCAGTTCTGTGAGAAAGGAATTTGGGCCTGACACAAAGGTATTGTGGTCCCTGGTTTGCTGTGACTGGAGCCTGTGTCCAGGTTATGTATTGGGTTTTGATGGCTTCTTCATGACCATGCCTACCAATTTAGTGTTCCTTGGCCTCTTGTTCTTCATATGTTTCATCCTTCACGGTAAGTGGCTTGGGTTTTTCACAACTTGGTGGTGCCTGGAAAGTCATGCAACTTACATGTGATTGGTTTTGAAGAGGCCAGAAGTAAAAGCATTTATGAGCTACAACAGAAGTGACAACTTCCACTGTGTTATTTGATTAAAGAAATTTCACGGCCTGATCAGATTCAAGGGGATGGAAAATAAATTGGATGCAATTTGATGAGGAGTTGCAGAGTCACAATGCACAACAGCATGTCCCATAGGAGGTATGGTTCTGGCTATTTTTAAGAAATACAATACGCCACACAGGGTAATAACAGTTTTCTTATGAAACTTTTGTGAAGTTTAAAAAAATGTATCAAGATCTGGTACACATCAGTAAGTGTCATCAGTGACAGAAAATTGAACAAGTATAAAATTTCCCCCAACTCAGTTCAGATTATCATAAAGTCTCAAGTAGTAAAACTGAATTTAAGACTGAAAAATACTGTGATTTGACTACAGTGTTAAACCACAATGAAAAAAATAATGAAAACAATAGGATTCTAGTATACAAAATACACAAACTCACAGTACAATTTTATTTTTCTTATGAATGACATGCATTAGCATTGTCAACTCTTCTTTGTTGTTGTTTCAGTATCTGCAATAAACCAGATGAGTTTGGAGGTAGGCTTACCTACCTGGGAAGTAACTGAAGGATCAGGACATAGACTATGTTTGCCAAAGCAAGATTTCTACTGGAGAAACATCAGAATAATGAGAACCAAGGAATAAGAGAATTTAAAGTCCTTTGATCAGAGCCCATTATAGTTTTTATACATACAGTTTTCACATTCCAGTGTCCAGGAATTGAAGTAATTAGTTATGAAATAAAGTGAGTTGTTTGGAATTGATTTGAATTAGGTCTAGATGCCAAGGCCATGGTGGTATGGTGATGATGGAACCAACTCTTATGAATGGTATTGGGTTTTCAAACATACCTTTAGTTAATTCTAGATACATTTCTTTCTCCTTTTTTAAAGCCAACAATCCAGTCTCATGTAGAATTTAGCATAATATCCCTGAGTTGAAATACATGTTTGGCAAAATGATAGTCATGGGTTTTAGCCTATTCTATTTATTAACATCAGACAAACTGTTCTTTTTAGTTTTGACTATTTTTGTGAATTCTTATTGATAATTTATCAAAATGACACCAGGCTGAAAGAACAAATAATATGTTGAATGATATGAACTCTTCCATCTCCTCAAAGATTGAAATGGATGGAGAGTTTATCCCTTAAATGTTTTCTGGTAAATCTGGGTAAAGGAAGGATATTTCAGGAGTGTGAGTCACCCTTGTATTTATATCAGCACCTACATTTTTACTTGCATTGGCTTGCCACAGACTTGAGGAAGTAAAGCATTATTTGTTTCCAGTTTGGTGCTAATGTACATGACTAATGCACTAATAAATATTGCAAGCAAATCAATTGTACTTCCTAATAGCAAGGTGAACAGCAATGGCATTTTATGCAAGATCATAGGAGATTGAGCACTAAACCTGAAAAAAAGATGATTCTAACCATGACATTTCATTACTTCTTGGGATTTGTGCATCTCCCTTAATGTACAGTTAATGTAATTTGAAGTTATGAATCTTTTTTATAGTCTTACTCTATATTCTTAAAGTAACAAATCTCAAGTTGTGATTATAGCACAGAAAGCATTCACAGATTTCTGACCAGGAAACCAAACACTCAAGCATTTTCATCCTTCCTGGGGAGAATATATAAATTCTACTTACTTTTCACTGGAATACATGTTTTGTATGAATAATGTCTGACACATATTTGTTGCTAGTAAAATTCTTAGAAACTATCCCAATCAGCTCACTGTTTCTTCCAGGGAAACATGAAATTGAAATAAAAAGAAAGAATAAACCATGGAAATACTGTTTTAGCTATAAATGCAATATAACAGATCATCTCAGGACTCTCTGTCCCTACGGAGTTGTAATCCTAGCATCAATGTAAAACGGCTGAACACCTTACATGACCTATCCTGTAAGGCTGCCAAACAAGAATGGATTATTTTTAAAGATTTTGAAACATATGCAAAGAAGCATTTTCCATTCATTTTAAATCGGAATGTATGAAAAACTTTTCCTACTCAGAAAAATCCACTGCTTTCTTACTTTCATAAAATATACCAATATTTTCCCCTGTGGTGTGCCGAGTTATTGACGTTTAGGGCAACGTTTCTGTGTATATATGCATGAAAGTAATCACACCCTAAGGGTTCCTTTGGATTCCTCATCATTATTCCTGAAATCCTCTACCAAAAGATGGAAGGGACACTCTTGCACCCAAGCAAAATCTGAAGCAAAGAACACAAACCATAAAAAAATGGGGAGTGACTCAGTAAAGGGGAGTTGGGTGAACTTTTAAGATTAGGTTATTATCAGTAATTTCTAGATTAGATTTAAAAAGGAGGGGGAAGTTCTGGGTTGGACATTGTAAAAAAGTGGAGAAAAGTAGGAAAAGTGTATAAAGTTGATCCGACATCAATAATTTTTATCCAGTAAGAGAGAAGATTAAATCAGGCCTAGAGGTGACACTGGTAAAATGAATCAGTGCACAGAAATAGGGGAAGAGTCATGTTTGCTGCTACATTATAGCCTTGACTATGTCCTGTTATAAGTATTGTTTATGTTCTAGTGATTGATTCTCATTAGGGCTGATTTGCACCTTCTCAGTATGTTGAAAAAACATAGAAAACTTTGACCCCACTCTTTACCTTTTTGTAGAAGTATTGGTTAGAATTTCATAATTCTTAAAATACTCAAAATTAGGATGCATGAAGACATTTTTAGAAGAGTTAGACCAAAACTAATTAGAGAGAAATGTCTAATATACAATAAGTTATATTTACATTATGTATATTACACACATAGACATACCAAATATATATTTTATATAACTATATCTGGCTCATCTAACAGATCATATATAATAAATGCAGAACAAATTATATATAAATTGATAAATATATGAATTTATCTATATGTAAATTTCAGAGTTAAGCTATGAGCAAGGTCTTTACAATTACAATAAAAATCTATCATTATAATACTGCAGGCTCCAGGGAAAATAATTTGCTTCACAACTCACAAGGATTTGCTCTACAGTTATTGACAGAAAATACTGCTAATCCATAACTAGAAAAAAGGAAATTTAGTGCTGATCTTCAGATAACACATGACACAAAATAACCCAAAGGACAATTTGAAACTTCCTATAGACAGGAGAACAAATAAAAGATAAACAAAGCTTCAACTTCATCTGCTTTGATCAATCCTGGCAGAAACAGAGATCTGCATCAACACCTGCAGCCTTTCTTATGGACTAAAACACCACCTTCCTCTTCAAGTCTTGCCCTTTTTCTTCTTTATGATTTTCCAAACTTCTTTCACTCACAATGTTCAGATACAATGCTAATTCTACAATTTGACAGAGAGATCTAAACCTGAGGTTGTGATAATCAGCATATCAAATATATTGAGAGAGACAGAGAAACACAATAGTGAAACATCTTCATGATGGATAGTTTCTGGCTCACCATTACAACCTCATTATTTAGCACCATATCTGATACAGTGCGGCATTCAAAATACTTGTGATGTGAACTCATCAATCCATGACAAAGAATCTGTGTCTATATATGTGTCATAATAGTGGACTACTATATGTCACAGTAATAATTGACCACCAAATCTCAGTGATTTGCAAGAACAAAGGTTCATTTCTCATGTATTTGAAATAACTATCATGGGTTAGTTATGAGTTGTTTTTGTGTTGATTGGATCTAGAAATCAAAATGTTAGAAAAATTCTTGTCCTGAAAAATTGCAGATAAAGCAGAGGAAGATTACTGGTATTGACAGTTTTTCACTGCATTTCATTGGTCAAATCAAGTCACATGACCCAAACTGACAATCAGGTGAAGAAGAATAAAGGCAGAGCATTTTTGTGAACAACTATGCAATGTTCTATATGTGGTCTAATTGATACTAAAAGTATTTGAAAAAGCAAATCAGAAAGAGACTAATGGTATCTTGGTGCCAAAAAGGTGATGATTGAGTATCATTTTTAAAATTTTTTTCACCGCTTTCAATTGCTCTGTTATGAGAGAAGCTAAAGGCACCAATAGATTAAAAATGCATCCTCTGACAACTGTGTATAATCATTCACATGGTAAGTAAATTTGGGATCTAGACCTGCTTTCAAATTTATGAAAATAATTCATGTGCTCCTTTCTAATAGTCTCTGTAAAGTTATACTAATAGGAATGACAGAGCTACTAAACTTTAAGCTTAAAAGAAATATGAGGAAATGAAAGTTAATTTGAGACATTGAAAACACAGATATTTTTGAAATAATGTACTCAGTATGCATATATTTTTAAAAAGCTGCATTCTATTAATAAAGTAAGTACCTTTCAATCTTTAAAGTATAACAATTTGTCTGGGCATCAGTAAAATTACTGTGAATCTCACACATTCAATAAAAGTCATCCAGTCTTCTTATAACTACAAGTGGTAGAGAGTATAATCTTAACTAACTTGAATTTTTTTTTCTGCTAACAGTTATTTTACTATAAAGCAATTTCTTTGGTGACAGTGGTGTCAATGAGGGTTGTATTAGGTGAGTTTAATTAACAAGGTTTTGAACAATTTTTATCATTTGCCAATTCAAACAGAATGCATTTATGTTATGTATCTTACTATTAACAATAAAAAAGGTGTTAAATAGCTGTGTTTCTCCAAATAATATCCATCCTTTAAGGCCCTAACAAGCCTCACCTCTTACCTGATATCCTTTTCATCCATTCCAGATTTCACTGATCTCTCTCTTTTTTTTTTTTTTCTGTGCAGCACTTCAGTGTGTTAACAACTGGTTTTGTTACTTAATAATGTGTACCATCTGGGGTTGTTCCCAGGGTAACTTATGTTCCATGAAAATTTTGTTGCCTCTTCCCACCTTTAATTGCACTAAATGATTAGAGCTAGCAGTTGCAGTAAAAACAGCCACCACAACCATGTTGCTTGCTATGAGAAATGTACTATACCAAGCTTCTGATATTCATTAATAAGTAATAAACCCAATTGAGATACTGTTCCAAGTACAGTTCTATGTACTTGGAATATGGCAGTGAACAATATAAGCAGAGCTCTTACATTTAGATTTAATACTAATAATATGTAAAACAGTGTAGTCTGATTGATATTATCTCCCTTTTATAGATGAATGCAATAAGTGACTAAGCAGGGCAGGGGTGAGTGACTTTCTGAGGCCACCCTACCAGGGAGTGGAAGAGAGTATTAGTTTCCTAGGACTGCCATAATATTTGCTTTCTCACTATATTCATGTGGGTTGACCATGGTCTCACTTTTGGACTATTTTACTTCCATCAAAGTTCACTGCCTTTGTCTTTGGAGTCTCTGACTGTTCTTGAGAAGAATGTTGCTCCTTCAGCTTGGATAGGATGGCTTTTCTAACATCATCCTCTCATTTACATCTTGAGTCCTGGCAAAGCCCTCAGACCCAGCAGTCTCTCATCACTGAAGATAGGTCATTTGGAAATGTATTTTTAAGTATCATGGAAGCCAAATAAAAAATACTTATGAATGATGCAGACTTCTTGCTTCTTGAAACAAAAGAACATTTTAATGTTAAATTGATCAAGATTGTTTAACATAGTAAACCTCCTTGGTAATACCTGCATAAAAACAGATTTTATGGCATTAGTCACAAAATCTTAAAGTAAAATAATTATACAGTTATTTATGATTTATGTTGTGATACTTTATTTCAGCTACATTTGATTTCATCATTATTGATGTCATAGTCATCATCATCCCCATAAAATTTTGAACACTCACCAAGGCCCACATGGCAGAAACATTATTCCTGCTTTAATTAGAGTTCTCCACGAGAATCAACCAATAAAATATATATACATATATACACACATACACACACACACACACACACACACACACACACACACACACATACAATTTGAAACTTCTTGTAGACAAGAGAACAAACAAATAAAAGATAAACAAGTCTCTAACTTCATCTGCTTTGATCAATCCTCGCAGAAACAGAGATCTTCATCAACATCTAAAGGGAAAGAAGAAGTAAGAGAAGGAGAAAAGAGAGAGAAAGTGATTGATTTCAGGAAATTGGCTTATGCAGTTGGCAAGTTGGCAAGTCCAAATTTTGCGGCATAGGTTGCAGGCTAGAGACCCAGGGAAGCAGTGATGTTGCAGCTCAGCTCTGAAGGTAGTCTGGAAGCAGCATTCCCTTTCCCTCTGGGGACCTCAGTTTCTTTTATCTTAATGCCTTTAATTGACTGCATTAAGTCCAGTCACATTATGCAGGGTAACCTGTTTTATTCAGTCTACTGATTTAAATATTAATCTCATCTAAAAATTGCCTTCACATAGATATTCAGACTAGTGGTTGACCAAATTGTTGGGTATCATGATCTAGCCAGATTAGTATATACAATTAACCATCACACATCATGGTCTTAGACTCCAGTCTGTCTCGCTGGTATGTCTCCAGTTTTTGTTATAGCTTGCTCCCAAGCAAAACGTTCTGCGTCTAGAGGAAGATAAATATTATTGATTGGATGCATAAAATAATGTGAATTATTTTTTCCTTCTCATTTACATTGTATACTTTATTATTCTAAGCCTAATTAGAACCTCAATGTGATATAACCGTTTTGGTTTGCCTCTTGATATTTAATGAGAGTTAATTGCTACCAAGACTACCCAAGTCAAAGTGATTAAAATCAGTTCCAAAGGTATGTTCTGATTGCAATAAATAGATAAATATTCATTAATATTGAAGTTAGAGTACTGAATCTACTGTTCTTTCCTCATTTACTTCTATTAGCATTTTCAAAATTTCAAATAAGACTTAATTAATTTAAACCACATTCAGAGAAACTGGTTTCATGAGAAGAAAAAGGAAGAAATCTTTCAACGCACACATTCAGGAAGAAAATAGTGTCTTGAGAAGGAAAGGCAGTGGCAGGAAAATAACATTCATCCTGAGACTTTTATTTATTCACTCTGAAACATTTTGAGATAACAAATTCTCCCCTGGTCCCACATATATCCCTAAGCATCTTCTTAGATTTGGCTATCCCTGAAAGTTTCTTTGTTTGATGTTCAACACTCAACATATGCCTGTAAGTTTATATCTGGAAGACTTTCACCTGAAAGACAACACTTAAATGTTTAATAGTTAATATAAATGTAGCTAGATAAATTCTTCCTTTTTGGTCCACTTCAGGATAATTTATGTAGAAAAAAACAACAGAAAATATAGATAAAGAAGGGTTATATCAAACATATAAGTTAGAAATCATTCGTTGAGTTGTGCTTTTAGGCATCATATTTACTTTACAATGTAGAACCTAACTATATTTGAATTTATGAGATGCGGGTGGTTTAAAGATGAAACAAACTTAAGCTCTTTAATGTTTCCTTTTGTTTTATTATATATATATATCTAAAAATACAACTTAATCATATCTGATGCCTCTAAACCTACAGTCCGGTTAATAATGCATTCATAATTCTTTTAATTCTCATATTCGTTTATGCATGCAAATGTTTATACATAATTTCAATTTGAATATTCCTTTGTTTCCAATTTATATAATATCACTGATTTAAAATAAATCTATTTCTTTAGTTCAATACCTACCTTCAACTAGAGTCTATTGTATGTCTGACTTTTGAAAATTATCTTAAATACATAATATTTTAGCTCATAAACATTTTTGAATATAAATAAATGAAAGAAACACTATATTACATGCTATACTGGCTAAAGTTAATTTTAGAATGATTTAGTTATAAAATGTATAGAAAAATGCATTTTCTTTTTTTTAAAGACTTGCATAAAACTTCCAGAGATGTAAAATCATACTTAGAGAATTATAAATCCATTAGTAGTCATCTCTCACCTGGGCTACTGGGAAAGCATACATCTTCGTACTGTGTGTTTTATCCTCAGGAGACCATTCTCTGCACTTGTCAGAAGGATCTTTTTGAAGTAGAAATCTGATCACTTATCTTCCCTGCTTAATCACCTCAATAGCAATCTAGTGCTCTGATAATAAAAACAAAATCCTTAAAGGAGGTCTCAAGGCTCCTAATACTGCTCCCTGCATGGCTCTCCAGCTGGCTTCAAACCCATCCTTCTGTGCTTCACCCTCATTCATCTCCCTCCTACTCTCTCAGCACAATACCATGCACACTCCCACAGGAGGACATTGAAATCTGCTGTTTCCTATACCAGGAACATTCTCATCTACACCCACTTCACTTCACTCAGATAACCCCAATTTCTCCAGCAGAACTCATTTCCATCATTAGCTCTTTAGGGAATCCTCCCCACAACTCCCTCTTTGGACAAAACCCTCCTATAACGCGTTGCATAGCACTCTTTATTTCCTTCACATCACTTACAACTGTTTAAAGTTTCCATTTATTTGAATATTATATCTTCCTTATTCATCTGTAGGCTTCCTAAGAAGAGAGATTATGTGTAATTTTGAACACCGGTGTGTAATTTTGAACACTGGTGTGTACTGAGAATCTGCCATAAACCCAATGTATAATAAGTGCCTAATAAATCTTTGCTGAGAAAATATTAATAAATGAATACAGGTAAAATCTGGGTTCATATAGTTTTATGTTGTATGGAGGAATAAGCAGAAAAGAATAAATTTCTATAATAAGGCTTCTTAGAGAAGTTGATAAATCTAGGCTAATCAAGAAAAGCATCCAGAATTCTCCAGCTAGAGTGGCATAGCATCTTTATGAAATAATGAGATTCTGTATGCCATATTTGAAGAACAGGAGATATTTTGGGTGACAAGATCGGAAACAATAAGATGGTGATCACAATGTGTTTTTAAAATGCTCCTTGTCCTTGAGGCTGTTAATTTTCCTTAATATCCATTTATCTTTTCTTTCTTTTAGTAACTTATACCATATTCTTCTCTCTAAGAGTGCATGGGCTCATGACTTTCCAGCTAATGTTTTATTTCTGAATCTTCCCTGTAGCTTGCTGTGACCATCTAGTTTTCACTATCAGTATTTGGACAGAAATGTAGTGTGCAGCTTCTGAATCTTGCCTTTAAAAGGTTTGGGTGTTGTTTCCCCGCCTTTTTTTAGATGGGCTGCCTGTAAATATGGCCCTACTAAGTCTGTTCTGACTTATATGTGAATATGGCTGAACTAAGTCTGTTCTGACTGTATGGATAAGGGAAACAACCTAGGTAACGGTGAAGCAAAATGTTAGAAGAAACCTGGGTTCTGAAAAACTTGAAAAGAAGAGCTGACTCACAGCCTTAATTTCCTCTAAATTTTCTTACTCGGAACACAGGGAGAGCAAACCAAAACCAAAACAAAAACAAAAAAATAGAATAAAATAAAAAAGCCCACTTCCGTTTTTTGTTGTTGTTGTTTGTTTGTTTGTTCGTTTTTGGCACTGCATTTTAGCATCTCTTTGTCACAGCAGTTAAGCTTATTTTCTAACTACTAAAACACCCGTTCAATTCTATTTATGTAAAATCATATGACTTTTAAGCTGTGCAGAAATCATACACATGGTTTATAAATTGACACTCAATCTTTAAAGAAAATAAATGGACCTATAAATATGAGGAATGTTCTGGTAATCTCTTCCCTGGATTTGTGTTGTTTTATGTACCAGCCTTTTTTGTTTGTTTGTTTTTTTGTTTTTTACAGCTAGAACACAGAAATGGTTTAACAGATATTGTTACAACAAGTAAAGTTAAAAACACATACCCTGAGCTAAAATCGTGTATGAAGATGATATTTTTCCTGAAAATAAAGGGCAGAATAAACTATTAGTCATGAGACATAGATTCTGTGACTGCTTCTGTCTGCTTCATATTTTCAAAGCATTGCTGGAACCACAATTATTTGTTTTAATAGACTTTATTCTTTTTAGAGAAGTTTTAGGTTTATAGGAAAATTGAGTAGAAGATAACCGTAATCATTTTTGTTTTGAGTCACCATATTATTCCTTCAAGGGTCAGCAGTTAACACTGTCAAAGTCATTAATAATAATATTGTTAATTAATGTTATAATAATAAAACATTACTGCACTTATGTGAGATGATGGGATTTTGCAGAGAAATTGCTGATTAACATTTAATCCAGCAAAATGACTCCTCCTTAAAGAATACCTTCCCATTAGTCTTTCCTTTTAATTGAGGCCAGCTAAAAAATGCCCCTTGCTTCATTCTTCTCTTAATCCACTTGCATAGTTCCCCACTGTACCATTCATAGCCTAAATCAGAAAAATCTTATTTTATCTGGAACCTGTATACAATCCTAATCTCATATTTTCCACATTTCTTTGACCATTATTGTCCAAATATATTGACCTTATTTTATAAATTTAAATAAAAAACAAAGGGAATGGCAGAAAGGGAGGTCAAACTCTTTCCCACTTGAGGGTGTTGTAATTGCTACTTCCTTCATAAAATGATCTTCTGCAAATCTTCACATCTGACTCCTTCAAATATATGCTAAAATGCTAATTATTACTTTCACAGAGACATAGTTCCTTCTAATCAAACACATCTTCAATGCTACTAAACAAATTTTATGATTATAGTTTCATGCATGTTCACTTGTTTCATTGTCTATCTTCCCATTGACCTGTAAGCACTTTGAAGCAGGCACCATGCCTCCATTATTCACAATTGAATATTTAGAGCCTGATCTAACATCTTAGCTACCCAGTAAACTGTAGTTACCCAGTAAATTTCTAATAATTCAAAAAAATGACATAAACCAGAAAAGAATCAGAAACATGAAAACACTCAAACAAAATAAAAAGTAAGATTGGTAAGCTTTTACAATGATTAATAGAGAATAGACATGAAAAACACTGGAAATGTAGGTAAAAGATTCTTTTTAGATATAGAAAGTTTACTATATCTAGGGGTATAAAGGGACAAATATTGCATACTGCAAATGTTGCTAGTGAAGGGATGCTCAAGATTACCTCTAAGAACAAAATAAAACTAACCTTTTCTAGTATTGATTGACAGCAGCACATCTATACTCTTGAAGATACAAGAAAAATTCACATGCAACAGGACTAGAAGCCAGAAATGTAGAAAATTAACTATGGCTGGTATAAGAATGTGTATCAAATAAAACATCTCATATATAAAGGGAACAACAAGAGAGAGAGAGAAGGGGGATAGAGACAGACAAAGAGAGGGAGAGAGTTTTCCTATTTCCCTCTCACTTTGCACAGTACTTTTGATAGGACTGATAATAAAACTTTCTTCAACCAATCAGTAAATGTATATGAGAAAATCAAAGGTGTGAAATGTGTTCGTGTGATAGTTTTCCCTTTGTCTTCTGTTGTTGATATAAGAAGCACATGCTAAAGTTTGAAAACTGTTTCATAAGAAGGCATATTCCATTTCTCCGTTTGTTTTGTCTGATTATATTCAACTCCTTACCACCTAATAAGGTTTAACTCACTTCAGAGGACTTTCTTTTGAACTCTTGCCCTATAGCATTATGAACTGCCTTCCTCTCTGTTTTCCATGTACTTGGTCTCTGAACTGTATTAGTGTCCCTATTTACAGCACTGTAACCCTTAGAGACATACACTCAGAATGCTTCTGAGAACCTCACATCTTAATGTCTTTTTTCCCACAGTTCAGATTAAACAACTTATTGTCATTCAATTTATCATCTATGCTGGCACACACATGCTTTTATTTTATGCAAACACATATACATTGCCTTTAAATTACATTTCTTTGGTTCTTAAAATTAGCTAGGAACTATTCAAAGTACTTTACAGATATAAATTCATTTAGTTTGCAAACTAGTTGCCTGGGATAAATATTGTTTTCATCCTTGTTTTGTGGTTAAGATAACTGAGGCACAGAAAGTATTGGAATCTTTCCAAAATCACGCATTCAGCATGTGGCAGACCCCAGATTTCTTTTAGGCATGCTGTCTCCAGATTCTAGCCCTTAACTGTGCTCCATCATGGTGCCATTTGATCTATGTTTAATACCTGAGTCCCGTCTTTAGATTCAATTGGAAGGAATTGGGTATGGCCAGGAGTAAGTGATATTATACCACTTTTTACAGATAAAATTAAATCTCTCAGTTCTTATATAGGCCAATGACCTACATCTATGATGAACCAATTTACCAACAAAATGTTACATGATTGATTAAAAATTACACACATTATGTTTTTTTTTCTTCTACAACTATTAGTTGTACTTATACTTAGTATAAGTTGTACTTAGTACTTTAGGAATCATAAGAAATAACATATGGCAGATATTATAATAATTTGACTTATATAATCCTGCTTAAGAAATGACAAATAGCAAGGGTTAAAGTCGATTTTAAACCATCATTAAGGTTTAGTCTGCATAAACTGTTGGTTATCTTAATTAATTTGTTATTTATTTTTATACAGAATCTCATTCTGTCGTCCAGCCTGGAGTGCAGTGGCAAGATCTCAGCTCACTAAAACCTCTGCCTTTTGAGTTCAAGCAAGTCTCATGCCTCACTATCACTGTAGCTGTGATTACAAGCATGTACCAATACACTCAGCTAATTTTTGTGGAGATGGGGTTTCGCCATGTTGGCCAGACTGATCTTGAACTCCAGGCTTCAAGTCATCCACCCACCTCAGCCTCCCAAAGTGTTGGGAATACAAGCTTGAGCCACCCTGCCAAGCTTATTATGTTAATTTGTTTTAATTTGAACAGTGTGTGTATCTATACCTAGTCTGAGTGATTATGCCTTCCCTTTCTTTATTTCCTGTCTTAAAAACAGATTGTTATACAAAACAACCAAGCACAAAAACATCTCAACAACCATATATCAAGTTCTCCTTTTGCTGAGTGAATTTGACTCCTAGAATCTAAATGCTTAAACTAGGAACCTGTTTCTAGTTCTGATTTTCAACTACCTGAAAAAGCATGCCAGCTGATAGTATATTTCATTTAGTAATAGAAACAAGTAAATATAATTTCTCCTAGAGAACTAGTTTAATGGTATTTATAGAGGCATTCAAATATATTTCTAAAAACCTGCTGATTGATTCTTCTACATAAAAACATAGAGAAATCATTCAGTATTATGAAATAATATTTTTGTAAGCCTTCTGTGTTCTGTAATTCTCTTTTCTCATCTTTCTGCCACTGTGGAGATATTTGCATGAAAATAGTTTCTCTGTTGCTAAGAGTTCATCTGTTCCTGCTGCTTATTTCTCACCTGAAGTCACAATTCTCTGAATGTACATCATAATCATCTCTACAAAAGCCAATTTCATAGTCACAAACAAAGGATTATGCCTTCAACTGAGAAATAAGCAGCAGGAGCAAGTGAAATCTAAAAACTGTATACCCCATTTTATGGAAATGTCCCAATTAATAAAAACGCAATTGAAGAGAAATATTTTAAGTTACATATCAGCAAAATTATCTCTTGACAGAAGTTTCTAAGTTTTTCATGATGTTTCAATGTGCTTTGTACTCATGCTACTTAAACCTGCTTTATTCACTGTTAATTATACCAGATGTCTTTTTATCCTTCTGTTTATGTTTAGCAGTCTGTCCCAATTCTATCATTTTTAATTATCTAAAGCCTTTTGTGCTAAGACTCATATCAAAGTAGTAACTCCTCCTTGGCATCCATTGATAGCTATTGAATAAAGTAAGAAGACAACAGATGGGCCTGGGCTGCTTTGTGGACTCACATGGAGACTCGAATGGACCTTAAATATCTCAGTCTCTTAAAAATCATGTTCCATATTTAATTGTAATTCCACTTACCTTATTTGACCAGCTTTGCCATGGTGCCATAAATTATAACACTTCAGAGATTATTTCACAACCTTGAATATATTTCTGTCCAATTTCTTTGGATAGTTGCAGTACTAAGAAACAACAAGTTGATTTATCCCTACTCTATCGGTTCCATGAGATCAGAACTTAACACGATATAGCAGTTTAATTTTTTTTTCATTAATTAGGGCAAGTAGCATTTAATCAATGCCTAATATTTGTCTGACACTGTAGCAAGTAATAGAGACATTATAAAGAATGAGGTGACTTCTTTCTAATAAGAGATAAATGAGTACATGGCTCAAGTGTAGTAGTTTTAAGATATTTATGAAGTTGGCAAAAAGGTCTGGAAAGGAAGAAGTACCTCATTTTACCTGGGAATGACCAGGAAAGCTCCCTAAAGGAGTAGAGCAGGGTCTGTATATTGAAAGAGGTGTAGACTTCAAACAAGAGGAGTTTTAGGCAGAATAAGGGAGGAAATAAGTAGGCGATAAAATGGAAGATAAGAAAGCAAATGTGAATTAAACAAAGAACCTAGATGAAGCAGCCATGAATAGAAAGAGAAAAACAGATAATAATTATAGATATATGCAATAATTTTCTAACTGTCGTGTGCATAAGAATCACCTGGAAGGCTTCTTATAACATAGATGCCAAGACCTCATATTCCCTGTTCTGAGTCAGTAGGGCTAGTCTGCAAACTGAAAATTTGCCTCCCTCAAGTTCCCAAAAGTGTTGCCAGTCCATGAACCACTCTTTGGAACACACAAACAAAACAGCTAGAGCTTAGTAAGACATAAACATATAGGAGAGGAAGCAGGAAGAATAGCATACTAAGAAGTCTGGGCCTAAAAGTAAGAGGAAGCAAGAAACAAGTTAACAAGTGTTTAGGAAAGAAGTAAAATGATGTCCTTTATTTTCTTTTTTGTTTTAAAAAATATTACTCTGTCAGCTGTGTATATGAAATGTCCAGAGACAGAAACTAGAAGGTCAGTGGAAAGACTATTGAAGAAATGCATCCCAGAGTTAGAAAGAACGATCAGGCAAAGGCAAAATTCTAGAGGAAGAAATTTAGGGACTCTTTAGAGTCTGGTCAGAAGACAAGGTAAGTGGATAAAAATAATAATAATTGAAGGTGAATACTAAAAAGAGTGAGGAAAATAAAACAAATGAACAGTATTTCTGGGTTTCTGTTCAGTAGTTCTGAGTGGAGAAAGCAAGTTTGTGGGCTTATTTCTCTAGAATTTGGGGTATATTGTTTATACATGTATGTTTATTAAAAAAATGTTCTCTTTGTGTTGCCAGTGATTCTTTTATGTGTGATAAGGTCTACTTATTTTTAGCCCATATAGACTTTCTTCAATCTGAATAAATGAATGAATGACTCTAAATGTCTCTAAAAAGAGGATACCTTAATAGTCTATGATATAGTTTTCTTAAAAATACTAAGTAGTAATTTACTGGATTCTTTTTAAAAAGACAATTTATTGGAAAATGCACATTATACTATTTACATAAAACACACAGATAAACCTTACTAAACCTTTCTGTAGAGAAATATACACAAGAGCTACTATTTAAAACAAGGGCAACAAGAGCATAAGAATTTGAAGAGATAATTAGATTTGGCCTTGGAGATCAAGGAGGGCTTTAAATTTTCTTTATTATTTGCTTTTTTACAACAAGAATATATTATGTGAAACAGCATTTAGCTTTTAGTTTAAAAGATAATTAATACTTTTACTATAACAAAAGGCAAATTCTAGTGGTATTATAAAAACATAAATACAAAATATTGTGTACAGCAACTTTACAATAAATGTACAAGATCAAGATCAAGAAGAAAAAGAACAATGATAACAAAGACTTGACTAAATGGAGCCACATGATGATTCAATATGGAAAACTCAAAACTATACAATTGATCCGTTTACGACAACTGCAAAATGTTTTTCATTAACTGGTGCACTAAATGTGTTTGCCTCCACTGCCTCCTCTTCTGCTTCCTCTACCTCCTCAGCCCCTGCCAGCCCTGGGACGATAAGACTAACCCCTGCTCTTCCTCCTTCTCCTCAGCCTAATCACCACAAAGACAGTAAGAATAAAACCCTTGTGATGATCCATTTCCATTTAATGAACAGTAAATATATTTTATCTTCTTTATGATTTTCTTAATAGCATTTTCTTTTCTCTAGCTTATGTTTTTGTAAGAATACAGTATACAATAGGTATAATATACAAAATATGAGTTAATCAACTGTCTATGTTATCATCAAGGCTTCCAGTCAACAGTAGGCTATTAGTAGTTAAGTTTTAAGGAAGTAAAAGGTAATGGGCAGATATTTTTACTGTACAGGGGTCAACACTCCAACTCCCATGTTGTTAAGATTCAATTCTATAATAGCTCTCCAAACACTAATCTATCCAATTGAGATTCCATTAAAATCTCAACTGGTTCTTATTATAATTCTTGTGGCATATTAAATGTCAAGTGTATCACATAACAAAATACTTTAACTGTATATTAATTATGACAGTGTGGTATCAATATCTCAGTGTAGAACTGAGTTTTTGAATTACACTGGGATTTGTAACAGATACCTAATAAAGTACATTATAGTGATCCAATATCTCTGGCAATGAAAATAGTTGCTGTAAAACTTTCACCTGTTATTATGTTTCATGTCTCATACTGAAATAATTTTTTTAAAACTCTTTAGTTTCTGCTTCTGTAAAATGAATACAATGTATTTTAGGGATATTATATGGATACATTAGAAAATTCTTATGAAAGACTCATGATAGTCTATGGAACATATACAAATCATTTTTTCTTAAATTTTTATTTTATTAAATTATGAATTTTATTAATAACCATGTATTATTTAAATAATTATAATAGTATGATTAATACTTAGAATTATTAGCAATATGTTATATGATGTAATCAATGATTATATTAATATGATTAATATGTATATTGATTAATATGCATTTATTATCAAACATTGAATTTAGATTAGATGTGATTCTATATCAATACAAACACAATTACCCTGTTCTTTTGGATGATTATTTGGTGTTTTACTGTATTTTGACAAATGCCTCGTGATTAATATCACTAAGTATTAGTGATGTTGCAATGGAAAATTTTCACAAGCGTCGATTCTCTAAGGCAGATGATAAAAAATGAAACATGAAGAATGGTGGTCTGCATTAAATTGTTGAAAATTATTATCCAAATTCTGTTCAAAATTATTCTACTATCAGAAATATAGGGATGTATTCAATTTTCCCACATTTCCCTGCACCTGAAACAGTATTGTGTATCAGCAACATTTTCATTTTTTGAATCATATTGATAAAAATAGTTTCTTCTTATTTTCATTTTCATTTTCAATCCTTCAGTTATATACAAGTTGACCACGTGTTCTTTTTCTTCTTGGTCTTGATCTTGTACATTTATTGTAAAGTTGATGTACACAGTATTTTGTATTTATGTTTTTATGATACCACTAGAATTTGCCTTTTGTTATAGCAAAAGTATTAATTATCTTTTAAACTAAAAGCTAAATGCTTAGTTTCATATAATATATTCTTGTTGTAAAAAAGCAAATAATAAAGAAAATTTAAAGCCCTCCTGATCTCCAAGGCCAATGTGTCACCTGGTTTATTTTGAGCATATTTGTGAAAATACCATAAGAACATCTAAGGCATGGATTCTTCTTTCTTTAAAGTACAGAGTTTCCTTTGCTCTCCATATTTTAACGAATGTACAAGTTTAAATTAAGGTGAAATAATCAGAATGATTTATATAATAAAATAATAGAAGATAAATTTAACAAAATACATGTCATGGCAAAAGCCAAAAATATTTGCCAGACTTTTTTGTCAACAAAAAAATATTAAGCACTGCTTGCAAGTGCTTTAGGAAGAAGGAAGACCCACAGTTATTTAGATTACCACACTTATTTCTCATAACTAAGAAAATTGATGACCCAAAGTCAGCCATTATTTCTCTTCTCTTAACAAGTATTTATTAAGCAATTACTATATAAATTTTGTTTCAAGAACTAAGAAATACAGTGACAAAACTAAAAAAAAAATTAAAACTTCTTGCCTTCTTGAAAACTACATGGGGTAAGAAAATGTAGATTATAAACAATAAATCATATAGTTAGTTAGAAGGTTTAAGTCATCTCTAAGAGAAAAAAATATAGCAACTACTACATATAAAAGCTGAAATTTAATATTAGTTTATGTCCTACTCTAATGACTAACCCATCTTCTACTCTATCAAATGACTGAGATGTTAAAATTGGATTTGTATATATGCAGGAAGTCATCAAAGCTTTGAGGTCTGCCTTAATCTTCTATAATACTCATGAAAGAGACAACATTTCTCCTTTGGCAGGAAACCAGAGGCCTTTGTAGTTTCAAGCTATGAAACATGGAGAAGAGAAATTCAAGATGGTCTTGTAAGTAGAGTGTCTAAATAATTTTTCATTCAACACAGAATTTGACAGTGAAAGAGGGTTACTAATAATTATACCTAGACAATAAGATAGAACTCTAAAGAGTGTTTCAAACTTTAACTAATAGTCATTCTATTGATCATTGTGAGAATGATTTTGCTGACCTCTCACGTAGAGCCAGAATATACAAACCTGGAGCACACTGCTTTTACTATTGCATCTTCAAGGAATTCACTTTTTTTGCCCCATTTTATCATCGATCAGAAAACTTCAACTGAGGACAATTGTGATGGGGCAAGACTTCTTAGCAAATGTCAGCAGAATTCACTGTGTAATCTTGTGCTATGGGAAAAATAAACAAGTGAGCAATCTTAGAAACTTGTATACAACTTTGAACCAGACATTCCTGGTAGAGGTCACAGTAGTACCAGGTGGACTCTAGTTCACAATGCTTGAGTGAGAAATATCATCCTAAAATGTATAATATTAATAACACCAGGATAGTGTCATTACATGGATGACTTCTTTCAAATTTCATGGAACTTTGACTACCATAAGGTCTCAGTGTATCAGAAGTGACATGTAATCTTGAAATCTTGATTTGCGGGGATGCCACCAGGCATTGCAAGCATGACACTCTGACCAACATCATCCCTTACCATCTGCTCTCTCGTGTCACTCCAAGTCTGCTACTGCACATAGATACAAGGATTACAGAAAACTGAGACATTTAATTTTCTTAGATGAAGAAATTTAGTAATCAACAATGTAGTCCAGAAAATTATTTTATAAATATATGACATTACAATGTGTAGATACAAATACAAAGACATAATTTGTGTCATATACTGTAACTGGTCTCTAAACTGAACTTAAAAGAAAGAAACAGAGTATATGTGATCCTTTTGCTATCAGTCAACATTGTGTTAATTTTCAGTCATTCTGTTATTTAATTTTCTATTATTTAATTCTGCCATTTAACATTTTGTTATTAATTTTTCACAACTACTATTTTGATGTTATACTCATCTAGGTCCCACCTGCAAAACAACCAATCAACGATCTAGTAGTCCTTTGGTGATATAACGTGCTCTTGCTTTTGACTTGAAAAAAAAATATGTTTATATAAATTTATTGATTTTTATTGCTTTTTGATTTTTTATTTGTGCTACAGCTTACTGTATAAATAAATATAGCCAAATGGACAATTACTGAAACATATTTTCAAGGAGCAAATATTAAATACTTTTATCTGTCTTTTTATATTTTAGTATATAAAATTACTTAGGGGTATACAAATTTCTAATTGAGCTCCTTAATTGATTCAAAATAATCTGTTAGGTGACTATAAATATAACAATGTATGAAATCAGGGAATTTTATTTTGTATGCACATTGACATTAAACATTATATACCTTTAGGATCAAACATTATCTGAAATACTGCTTAACATCTATCCAACAAAATAAGCAAAACCCTAAATGAATCCAACTTTAGTTATGAGCCAATAAACATTTGTGTTGGCAAGTACTAAAATGATTATATTAATAATACATCAAACATATTTTGATCAGAAACAACAGAAAAAATAGAACATATAGTTTATCTGAATATTGTTACCTGTAAAAATTTATAGCCAAAAAATTAGTATACAAAGCTAAGCATAATATATGTAATTCAACATTTTTGTGTTGGCAGTCTCAGTGGATTAATATTTTTGTGGCTTGGTAAGACAGTATGGAATTTTGGTTTTAATTATATGTTCTTCTGAAAAGGAAATTACTGTGCTCTAATTCATGCACAGTCCAAGAGAAATGAGACAGAATAAGTTATATATTTATGAAATTATATTATATATGGAAAAGTAGCCATTTAAGGCAAAAAAAATCTCTTCTCATACAGTTTTTAAACCTTTTAAATAGTATGCACATAGCCAATATTTCCTTTTCTCTGAATCTCTCTTAGGATATAAACTGATTCTTTCAAACAGATAAATGTCCCATCCAATGATGTTCAACAAATAAAATTTAGTGGAGGCTGAAAGTTAGGCAACAATAGCAATTAAATATTTTCTATTAACTTAATTATATAAATAAAGCTTTAATCATACAGAGTCATTGAAATTATGATGGTGGACACTGCAGCAACATAGAAAACATTATATAAAACAAAGCAGACCACCAAATAATATAGGCATTATATGTTGCAAAATAGCTTCTTATTTAACTTTAAAATTTAAATATAGCCTTCTAAGTTTAAGACAACCTACTTAGCAATTGAGCAATCAAACCAGGTGCTTTTATAAAGAAGATAGATTTGTTAATTGTATGTAGCAGACAAAAATGTTTACAACTGCCCACTCACTTCTACTACTCTTGGTTTGAGTGTAGGACACTCACATAGCCTTTGTATTCTACCTGTGGATGTAAAGTGGATCATAGCTCTCTGTATATTAGTGATTCTGCATGGAGTACAGAGACACTGGATCACACCCAAAGCTCTGTTCAGACATTTGCCAGATAAAAAGCAGAGAATCATAGAAAAGATGTGCCATGATGGACCTCAGTCTTTTGATGATGCTCTCTTTCCCCTGCCATCTATAAGAGCATAGGCGGCTGTTCACTTGTTGTTCCATTCAACATAAGCTCAGCAGTTTTCTTTTCATTGGGATATCTTCTCTGATTACCCATTCAGAAGACTTGGTGACTAATTATTACTGCCTCAGCTGTTTTATTTTACTTAGGAAAATAAAATTTAGCAAATATTAGAATTCAAAATATTTTCTGCAATCTAATCTCATAAAGATTTACTATCTCTGATTATTTACTGAAAACAACATATTTGTAGTCAAAAGATACTTAAGAGTAATACTTATTTTCTTTCTTTAACATAAGGTAATTATTTTTAAAAATCTATACTTATTTTTCCATGTGGAGGCTCACAATTTTTCTCCTTTTCCCCTGTTCAAGGGGAAAAATATTTTTAAAACCAAAGTTAAAGAAAGCTTGTATTTGTAATGTAAAAAATGTCTTAATTACAAAAAAATATATACTTTATGGACATACAAAAGTATTGTAGCAATGGTTAGCCTGGAATGGGATTATTACACAAATAAAATTTGGAGTTGGAAATTCTGAGTGTGTTTCTTGACTTTACCACTTACTAGCTATGTGAGGATCTAATCTTTTTTGAGCTTCTATGTCCCTTCACAAAAATTTGAACAATAATATCTACCTTGAAGGGTTACTGTGAAAATTATAGATAACATATATAAAGTACCATCTGTATACACAGCAAGTGATCAACAAATGGCACCTATTTTATTTATTTGTAAGTTTTCCAAAATGTGACATTATTATATATTTAAGAATAAATTCTCAGCACCTCATGGCACCTACTCTAAAATTGACCACATAATTCGAAGTATATCACTCCTTAGCAAATGCAAAACAACAGCATCATAACAAGCAGCCTCTCAGACCACAGTGCAATTAAATTAGAACTCAGAATTAAGAAACTAACTCAGAACTGCATAACTTCATGGAAACTGAGCAACAGGCTTCTGAATGTAGACTGGATAAACAATGATGTGAAGGCAAAAATAAAGATTTTCTTTGAAACCAATGACAACGAAAACACAATGTACCAGAATCTCTGGGACACATTTAAAGCATTGTCTAGAGGGAAAGTTATAGCAATAAATGCCCACCAGAGAAGCAAGGAAAGATCTAAAATCAACACCCTATCATCAAAATTGAAAGAGTTAGAGGAGCAAGATCAAAAAAACAAAAGCTAGCAGAAGACAAGAAATAACTAAGATCAGAGCAGAACTAAAGGAGATAGAGACATAAAAAACTTTTCAAAAAAATCAATAAAACCAGGAGCTGTTTTTTTTAAAAAGATCATAAAAATAGACCGCTAGCCTGATTAATAAAAAAGAAAAGGGAGAGGATCAAATAGGTGCAATGAAAAACGATAAAGGGGATACCACCATTGACCCCACAGAAATACAAACTACAATCAGAGATTACTACAAACAACTCTATGCATATAAACCAGTAAAGCTGGAAGAAATTGAAAATTCCTGGACACTTGTACCCTCACAAGCCTAAACCAGGAAGAAGTTGAAACCTTGAACAGAACAATAACAAGGGCCGAAGTTGAGGCAACAATTAATAGCCTACCAACCAAAAAAAGTCCAGGTCTAGATGGGTTCACAGCTGAGTTCTACCAGATGTACAAAGAGGAGCTGGAACCATTACTTCTGAAACTATTCCAAACAATACAAAAAGAGGGAATCTTTCCCAAAACATTTTATGAGACCAACATCATCCTGAAACAAAAACCCGGCAGAGACTCAACAAAAAAAGAAAACTGCAGGCCAATATCCATGATGAACGTAGATTCAAAAATCTTCAATAAAATACTGGCAAACCAATTGCAACAGCACATCAAAAAGCTTATCCATTACAATCAAGTAGGCTTCATTCAGGGGATGCAAGGCTGGTTCAACATATGCAAGTCTGTAAATGTAATCCACCACATAAACAGAACCAAAGACAAAAACCACATGTTATCTCAATAGATGCAGAGAAGGCCTTTGACAAAATTCAACAGGAATTTATGTTAAAAACTCTCAATAAACTAGGTATTGAAGGAACGTATCACAAAATAATAAAAGGTATTTACAACAAACCCACAGCCAATACATACTGAATGGGCAAAAACTGGAAGCATTCCATTTGAAATCCAGCACTAGACAAGGATGCCCTCTGTCACCACTCCTATTCAATATAGTATTGGAAGTTCTGGCCAGAGCAATTAGGAAAGAAAAAAAAAAGTGGGGGGGAGGTATTCAATTAAGAAAAGAGGGAAGTCAAATTGTCTCTATTTGCAGACGACGACATGATTGTATATTTAGAAGACCCTATCATCTCAGCCCAAAATCTCCTTAAACCGAGAAGCAACTTCAGCAAAGTCTCCAGATACAAAATCAATGTGCAGAAATGACAAGCATTTCTATACACCAATAACAGACTAAGAGAGAGCAAAATCATGAGCAAACTCCCATTCACAACGGCTACAAAGAGAATAAAATACCTAGGAATACAACTAACAAAGAATGTAAAGGACTTCTTCAAGGAGAACTACAAAACACTGCTCAAGGAAATAAGAGAGGACACAAACAAATGGCGAAACATTCCATGCTCATGATTAGGAAGAATCAATATTGTGAAAATAGATTCAAAGCTATCCCCATCAAGCTACCAATGACCTTCTTCACAGAACTGGAAAAAAAAAAAACACCTTAAACTTCATATGGAACCAAAAGAGAGCCCACATAGCCAAGACAATCCTAAGCAAAAAGAACAAAGCTGGAGGCATCATGCTACCTGATTTCAAACTATATTACAAGGCTACAGTAATCAAAACAGCATGGTACTGGTACCAACATAGAGATATAGACCAATGAAACAGAACAGAGGCCTTGGAGGCAATGCCACACATCTACAACCATCTGACCTTTGACAAACTGGACAAAAACAAAAGCAATGGGGAAAAGATTCCCTGTTTAATAAATGGTGTTGGGAAAAATGGCTAGCAATGTGCAGAAAGCAGAAACTGGACCTCTTCCTGACACCTTACACTAAAATTAATTCCTTGGATTAAAGACTTAAACATAAGACCTAACACCATAAAAATCCTAGAAGAAAAGCTAGGCAAAACCATTCAGGACATAGGCATAGACAAGGATTTCATGACTAAACCACCAAAAGCATTGGGAACAAAAGCTAAAATAGACAAATGGGATCTAATTTTACTCCAGAGTTCTGGACAGCAAAAGAAACAATAATTAGAATGAACCAGCAACCAACAGAATGGGAAAAATTGTTGCAATCTACCCATCTGACAAAGGGCTAATATCCAGAATCTACAAAGAACTAAAACAGATTTACAAGAAAAAAACAAACCCATTCAAAAAATGGGAGAAGGATATGAACAGAAACTTTTCAAAAGAAGACATATATGAGGCCAACAAACATATGAAAGAATGCTCATCATCACTGATTAATAGGGTAATGCAAATCAAAACCACATTGGGGTACCACCTCACACCAGTTAGAATTGCAATCATTGAAACATCTAGAGACAACAGATGCTGGAGAGGATGTGGAGAAATAGGAACACTTTTACACTGTTGGTGGTAGTGTAAACTAGTTCAACCATTGTGGAAGACAGTGTGACGACTCCTCAAGGACCTAGAAATAGAAATTCCATTTGACCTAGCAATCCCATTACTGGGTATATATCCAAGGGATTATAAATCGTTCTATTAGAAAGACATGTGCACACGTATCTTCATATGGGCACTTTTTACTATAGCAAAGAGCCGGAATCAACCCAAATGCCCATCGACGGTAGACTGGACAAGAAAACTGTGGCACATATACACCATGGAATACTATGCAGCCATAAAAAAAGATAAGTTTGTGTCCTTTGTAGGGACATGGATGAATCTAGAAACCATCATTCTCATCAAATTGACACAAGAACAGAAAATCAAACACCGCATGTTCTCACTCATAGGTGGGTGTTGAACAATGAGGATACATGGACACAGGGAGGGGGGCATCACAAACTGGGGTCTGTTGGGGGGAAATAAGGGAGGGACAGTGGCGTGGTGGGGAGGTTGGGGAGGGATAACACGGGGAGAAATACCAGTTGTAGGTGATGGGGGGATCAAGGCAGCAAACCACATTGCCATGTGTGTACCAATGCAACAATCCTGCATGATCTGCACATGTACCCCAGAACCTAAAGTACAATTGAAAAAAAAGAATAAATCTAAGAGAAGTTAAGTTTTCGGCATTAATAACCCAAAAGAAATAATTGTCCACTATATATTTCATTGTATGTCCATTTAATTTCAAAAGCAATAGAAATCCAGTTGTTATGAACAAGTCTCATTTTTATTAACACTAACAGCATCTGTAGCCAACACACCAGGATGTTGTATCTGAGATGATTTCCTTGAAGGATTTCTATTCTGAGTACTTGAATGAAGCAACTATGATTTATTCTTGGTATCAGATCTATTCCCTTCTCACGAAGCCTTGCAAGGATATCTTTCTATTTATGAGTTCACCTGCAAAATAAATAAGGAAAATTCTATCATGTTTAATTGAGGGAATAATTATTACAACAAGGATAATGTCTGCAACAAACAACAGGAGAGTCTAGATTGAGGGGCCTCTTTGAATATCATGAACTTAAAGACCTCACACACTGCACCACTTTGAAATGGTATTGTCAATACAAAGTGCTACCTTTTCCAAGTTGCTCATAATTTTTACAGAATTATTCAGCACACTAAAAGATTATAAGAGAAGTGGACCTACATAAAACAAACCTTCATATGAGTATATACCACACCTACATGGGATAGAGTAAAAAATTACAATACTTAATATCTAGGTGAATTTCTGCCATGGTGACCTAGTCACCTCTGGTATGAATGCTCTATTTTTAACAACTGCTTAGGATACTACTAAGTATTAGGTCTAACATGCTGGTTCTTGTCAGAGTAAATTATAATGTCTTCATCCAGAAACTCCACCATCCAGGTTTTGGAGAGGAAAATAGTACAATGCATCTATTGGGAGCAAGTGGCATAGAACCATGAAAGCTAAGAGTAAATTTTGTATCCTAAGTAAACCCTAACATGTGAGTCTCAGATATGACTTGTCTATAAGTTGACTCCACTATTCACTATGCCTTAGGTAGAGGTTTTATATATGCACAAATCTTGCAAAACTAATAAACTGATCTGATTGCAGTAGATGTGATTGGTGCACAGCTCGCTGTGCTACCTTCACCAATTTGGCCATAGGTCTTTGTAAGTATGCAAATTAAACAATAATATTTTATTACTCATGATAAAAGATATTTGAGTTGTTGTCTTTAGCCACCTCTCATGGGTAGAAAATATTATGCAGAGCTATTCTTTATTCAAATACACTCTTTATTCTGAGTCTTGCTGAAGACTCTTCTTTTCTATTAACATTGCCCAGTTCTATAAAATTTGCGTCTAATATCCAGAATACACAGCAGAAAGAAAATTCAGGGTGTATTTCTTGGAGCAAATTGAAGCCCAAATCTTAAGTCACAACTATGGTAGATACTGTGTTTTTGTCTGGCTCCATTTTAACATATTTGACAAAATGGAAGACAAACATTCAAAACAACACTATGTATTTATGTCATTAGTGCTATAAGGTAATACAACTTTTTTAGTACTCACTATAGGAAGCAAATAGACAGTAGTGAAGTCAGCTATAAACTGTATATTAGGCACTAGGCAAAATAGGAGATTAGCATTTTGGAAAAAATTTCACTTTCAATTTTGTTTTATATTGAATACTACTATTTGCCAGACATTTTTGTAATCATTGATTGTTTGTTTTCACAAGCTAAAGCAGACATAGAAAGTTAGGAATGAGAAGTAGCCAAAAACCGAATAGGGTACATATTGGACAATATTTCTTAAGAAATGGCCTAGATAATTATTTGCTCTGAAAATTAGAGCCACTGTTCAGATTGCAAAGATAGGGCAAACATCCCATCCCAGGAATTTATTGTGTCAATTTGGGTACATGTTTGTGTATGTCTATGTCTAGGTGTGTTATGCATTAATGGAACTATAAGAACATTTCTGGAATCATTTGCAATGTAATATTCCATGTATTGGCATTTGTTCTCTCATTCCTGATATACACGTGCACTCCTCTATACTAACATACATACATATATACTTACTTATATATTTAAATATTTACTAAATTATGTATATTAAATCTATATTCATATTTACTTATGTATATTTGCACATATATATTCAAAAGTATTTTTATCAGCTAAAATTGTGTTGAGCTTATCCTTTTGCAAGTATATGTTTCTTTTTAAATAACATTTGTATACTAAACTACTAAAACAAAGGTATTTAAAATTTTACTACAGTCCAGGTGCTGTGGCTCACACCTGTAATCCCAGAATTTTGGGAGACAGAAGTGGGCAGATCACCTGAGGTCGGGTGTTGAAGACCAGCCCGACCAACATGGAGAAACCCTGTCTCTACTAAAAGTACAAAATTAGCCAGGCTTGGTGATGCATGCCTGTAATCCTGACTACTCGAGAGGCTGAGGCAAGAGAATCACTTAAACCTGGAAGGCAGAGGTTGCAGTGAGCCAAGATCATGCCATTGGACTCTAGCCTGGGCAACAAGAGGGAAACACTTTCTCAAAACAAAACAAACAAACAAAATAATACAGATGAAGAGATATAATTGAGTTACATAAGACGCCAGGTATTCATCTCATATAAACTTTAAAGCGAATTTTTAAAAACTTGATTAAACAGCTCCTGGTTTCTAGAAAGCTTGAGCAGTCTTACCATCATAAGGTGTTTTCTTATTGGTTTATCATAATGACCTGATCTGAGAGAAGAAGAATTTCACTATGATGGATTCGTCAGGAATAGGAGAACCTCCAAATTTCTTTCTTTCTTTCTTTTTCATATTGCAGCAGTCTTTTCCTCCTTAGAGGTATTGATGTGAATTTTGTGACTATACAGAGGAATTAACTTGAATGGAAATTAAATTTTCTATTTAATACTTTCAGACCTTGATCTGTTAGAAAGAACCAAAGGTCCAAATGACAGTACAAACCTTTTTCAAGGAAACCACTTAGTTTACTCCATGAAGGTATGCAGTAAACATTTGAAATAGGTTTCAACATATTTGACAAGGGTGGATTGTTCTGCTAAAACATTAGTGTTTCCTTAATAGTCATGTTCTATGACAGTAAACATGTCTCTCATATGTTTGAGCTCAGGTGTACAATTGAGAAGAATTGGGCCAATTTAACAGTTGAAATTCACACATGTACATGTATTGACAATAGACTATGGATGACCTGATAAAGAAGAGACTGTCAAATTGTAAAGAAGAAATTTTGACCAAAAAAAAAAAAATCACCTTAGAGGAATAACACATTTTGATGGGTAAACTTGATTCAACTCCAAACCCTGAGTGTTACTGGAGAAAGCTGCAGTTCTCTGCCCTCTGCCTTTCTGTGTCTCAGCTGCTCATCCTGGAAAGAGAAAAAAAAAATAACTCTCTCAAAAACATATGTACCTCTTTGAATGTGTCACCACATTGTCTTTTCTCAATCTGAGGTTCTTAGAAACCAGATATTGAGACAAAGAGAACATTTAACACTTATTTAGGGTGAGTAATCCCAGAAAATCCAGAATGAGGGAAGAAGGAAAGTAAGGCAGAGAAGGGGAAGGATAATTGAAGTTGTTGGTTTATTGGGCTGACCTGAAGAGTCAGAAAAAAACATAGCTGGTTCCTCAGTGACACCAAGTATCTTCTGAATGTGTGAAATAATTTTCTGCATCTCAAAACAGCCTATGTGGGCATACCAACTCACATGCTACCTTCTTCCTTATTTCCTTTCATTGGTAAAGGGTCACCCAAAAGCACATTTGCTCAACTACACTCTCAGGATGTGGTTTACATTGGGAAAAGCAAGAGCCTCTGTTTTCTCATGAGTTCTGACCTGGGTGTTCATTGGTGTGGTTGTTGCTACAATCTGTAAAATGGAACTCTGTCCTACGCCACATTTTGACCTCTGAGGGGGCCTAAATATTAAAGAGATGGCCACTTACGATTTTCTGTAAAACAAATTGGCTGAGCAAAACACAATGCAATATCACTGCTGTGGTAGCTGGTCCAAAGGCAATAATTAATATTAATCATAAATCTCCTTCACTGTCTATTCTATATTTTATTGGAGTGAACAAGACCTTCATCAGGAGATATATGAGCACTTATTTAACTTGCATATGTTGTCGAAGTTGCCCATGAGTTATCACTGGACAGAAAAATACTAGAAGATACTGTAATGAACTCCTGTGCTACAAACATATCTCTCTTTCTTCATTATGTATTTGCAGTCCCAACATGTCATAGTAATCAGGGTTGATTACCTCAGCCCACAGAGAAATTATTATTCTGCCACCTGGTCCGTTGGCATAAGGAGTCCAAACTAGCCAGGTGGCAAACACAGCCTCCAGTTTGGTAAAACTCTTACACTGTACTCCCCCAGAAGTGTTAAACTTTTAGAAACCATCAACTTTAAATACAGCAGAGCATAATTTGACATAAACGAAAAGCAAATATCTCTACAAGTAGACGATGAGAATGATAAGGAGAAGGGTCTTTTCTTATTCATTCTTTAATTCCTAGACATGTACTTTCTCAATATGAGGAAGACAACATGCTGTACTGTCCATTTTGTTATTACCTTAACTATGCAAAGTGGTTTTTCCCAGCTGCAGATTTAGTTGAACTAAGCCTTCAGTAAGTTCTTCCAATGTTCTGTTAGTCCAGCTACATCTGTGTGAAGAGGTACATGATATATTTAATATAATCTTATAGGTTTGAACCCATTAATTCATTCCTGGGCTATAAATGTGTCTTTTAATTCAAGGTAATATTGTGTGTGGTGCCATTTTGATAGATGAATTATGGATGCCATTAACCGAAGGCATAGGTAAAGTCATTGTGAACAGATAAGCTATCCCAACATTCAAGTTATGAAATATTTCTTTCAAGAATAATTCAATACTCATCGTAAATGGGAAAGTATATTTCAACAAACTATCACCCTGTGGATAGCTGGTCTTTCTTAAAGATAGTGTAATCTCAAAAGTTCAGCATCAGTCTCTACTACTGGCAGATTGGTGATGTCAGAAGCTAGTCCAGATATGCTTAGCTAGAGGGTCTATATTGTTGGTGACAGTTATAGCTCCATCCCTACCCACTCTCTTTGTGAGTCTATGCTTACTCTAGGGTAAGCTGAAGACCAAAGCTGGAAACACCCACATGTTGACAAATCCTGTCTATCTGGCTTTTGAGAAGCTTTTCTGTGTTGGATGGATCCTTGACTGGCATTATAAGTAAAACACGAAGATCCGCATGTCCAGTTACATGGGTTCAGTCACATAATTCTTGTCCAAATCCCAGATCTCAGACCTACATGTCAAATTATTCTTCATTTCTAAGGCATCATAACATAGCTAAATCTCAGTTTTCTTCTTCCTTCATAGAATAGCTGTATCTTAGCTTTATTTTTCCTCCCTGTTATATGGAAAATTAAATGTTCTGCTGGCAGCTCTGTTCATGGTATTTCCGTACTATCTTGTGTAGGACATTAATGCAGCAGCCATTATTCACAGCTTTCTCCCACATTTCATACCACATCCCTACAAACGTTCATATCCTTTCTTCTTCTATCAGTTGATTTTTGGGATTTTTCCATGAAGCCATGTATATAGCACTGTTGCAAAAGAGGTTGGTAATATGAAAGTATGGAACAATTACTTGTGATTATGGGGCAATTGTTTATGTATGTCTTCTGTAGGAGATCAGGCTAGTGTTTGACTGTATGGCCACCAGCACACAAGAGACTGTTGCTAAGTCTGCTTAACCCTTAGGCCTTTAGAAATTAGATGACATATGGCTAGCCATGATTGTCTAGTCAATTAGTGTATTATCAGGGGATCATCCTCTAAATAGACACCAGTTACATTTTAGAGAAGAGAAAATAGGTCTTCTGAGATATATATCACCTCCTTTCAGGACTCAGGGGTCTATGTTGCAATGTTCCTGACTCCAGATGCCATCATTATTTATCATAGATACCACTAGCAAGATTTATCTGTTTGGTCTTAAGACACAGGTGAGATAGCAGCATTCTCTAGTCTGACCATTCTTAAGAGTAGTGTCTTACGATGGTCCTTACTTGTCACTGACAGTATTTGAAGTCACCCATAAATGGGGTAGAACTGTACAATAACATCTAAACTCTGTACCTCTTAGTGGCAGGAGATGCAAGGAGTAACTACTTGTCTTGCATTTTAAGGGGAATAACATAACATATTGTGGACCACTAGCTTTCCAAGAAATTCACGGGACTTCGTTTTGTGTGTGTGTGAAATTTGTTTTTCTCTTAAAATCTGACAGGTCTGTGTCTTTCTATGATGTCTATGAAATTTGTCACTTTCTACTAAGGTCCACTTAACATTATTCATTAATATAGTAGGCCAGCACAATGTTCTGTTGAATGACAAGAAGTTCAGGGCTACATAGTCACAGACAGTAGGAGAGTTAAAATAGAATTTTTATACTTTTTTCTTGCCCTGTAATTGTATATTGCTTTTGATCATTCCTAATAATGAGGACTGAATAAAAGCCTTCTATACATAAACAGCTTCACACCGAGTACCAAAGTTTGTACAGATCAGCTCTAATAACATAGATAAAATGTTATAATATAGTAAAATGACTACAATTGGGGCTACCACCCCAATAAATTTGGACAGTATTCACTAATTTTTCTATGTGTGTTTTTTTTTCTTTTATTCCATGAAGAAGCCAGATGAAAAAATTGAATGAGGATATTGTAGTGATTACAACCATGCATGTTCAAGTATTTGTTACTGTGAGTAGTCTTCATATGCCTCTGGGGTTTTGGTTTCACTTCATTTTTACCATGGAGAAGGGAAATATTTGATATTATTGCTCCCATATCAAGAAAATGCCAAAGGCTCTTGACCTCCCAATGCTTTGCAATTCACTATAATATCATCCCAAGTAAATATAGATAAAAACTTCTGTAAATGGGATGCTATGCATGTCAAGGATTTTTATCTTCACAATTAGCAAAAGCTTCACAGCAAAATTTAGCCAGATTCTCAGTAGAAAATATATTTTCATTCATAGCTGAAAGTCAATGTCTTATAAGTAGAAAGCGTATGCTGATTTACTTTGTTTTAACAGAGAGTTTTTTTCCACAAATGGAGGAGACAGAAATGGAAAGGGTAAGCATATATAAAACTTTTATAATTTCAAAAACATGTTTGAAGACAGAGTTTTCACACTATTCTCTACAGAATATCTTGAGATCCAGACTACTCCTGTGAGGCTATAGATGAAAGTGTTGGTAGGAAGAATAAACAAGACTCCAAGGTGTCTAAACACATTTTTGAAATTGAGCAGTTTCAGTATACCTGCTTTAAACATATGGCATTCTTGTCATATTTTTCTAAAAGAAGGTTTACAATAGCAACCTGGAACCAACCCAAATGTCCAACATCCACAGACTGGATAAAGAAAATGTGGCACATATACACCATGGAATACTACTCAGCCATAAAAAATGATGAGTTCGTGTCCTTCATAGGGACATGGATGAATCTGGAAACCATCATTCTCAGAAAACTGACACAAGAACAGAAAACCAAACACCATATGTTATCACTCATAGGTGGATGTCAAACAATTAGAACACGTGGACACAGGGAGGGGAGCATCACATGCTGCAGTGAGTCAGGGAGGGGGTGGCTAGAGGAGGGATAGCAGTCATGGGGAGGGTGGGGAGGGATAATGAGGGGATAAATACCAGATATAGGTGATGGGGGAATGAAGGCAGCAAGCCACCTTGCCATGTATGTACCTATGCAGCAATCCTGCATGATCTGCACATGAACCCCAGAACCTAAAGTACAATAAAGAAAAAAAAAAAAGAAAGTTTGTTTTTTTTTGGTTACTGTTTTTTAAGCCACTGATCTGCTCCAACATTTTAGTATTCACTTCGGGCAATGATAAGTTTACTGAACTCCAACTTTCAAAATGTACACATCAGACAACAATAATATGTCCAATATGTTAATGTATTAACTATTTCCTTTAAAAATACAGTGTTTTTTATTACTTTCAAAGTCAGTATCTTAGAAAAAAACTGGTTTAGTTAAGTTGATATTCCTGAATTCTGGGGGAGTTGCTAATCTTTCTTGTGTTTGGGGCAATATCATATTAGTGAAGTGAAAGTTCTGATTATTAAATCGCTATATTTTAGTATGTCTCATAGCTTATTTTCTCCTCTTGTCATTTGAAAAAGTGTGGAACAAAGTTTCACAGTATGTAAAATCCTTATTCTATTTTCAAATAAAATTAATAATGTTTATTTTTTCTGGAAAATGTTTTTAAAGTCATAATTCATAAATTACAGATATGCAAATATATGTTTCATTATCTTATAGCCACTTACTTTGTAAACGACAGCAGAAAATTTAGGAAGAAAGCTATAGAAATAATTATTATGTTTATATGCTTGTCCGTATGTGGCATACATTTTCACAAGTCAGAGAAATATTCTTCAGTAAAAAATGTGCATAAGGGTCTCTATGAAACTAAGCAAATTGTGAATAATATTGAATACAAATCCATAAGAGTGAGAGATCAGCTTAGAATTATGTGTCACTGAATTAGCAGTGGGACAAGAGGGAAAGTACGTAATTTATACAGACAGTGAAGCAAGTAACAAACTCCAAAGCTAGAATAAAACTAAGTAGAATTGAAAGCTTTGCAGGAACAGAATTGCAATGGACAGAAGAACAAATAGAATCTGACATTTTTATTTTCCATGGCCTAGATGTCTGTGACTGCAGCTATCAAAAGATATATACAAAATGTTAGTGAAAAAAAAAATAAGGTTACTAAACTTGGAATTGCTGGAAAGCAAATAATACTGAAGCAAAATCAGTTAACATGGCTGAGTGCCACAGTGATTTGCCATTGTCTTTAAAAATATGCTCTTGGTGGAAACGTTGAAAGGAAAGGTAACAGAGATGAGATTCAAACGTCACTTAAAGTTTCAGTTTTAACTTTGTGATAAATAGCGTCGCTATGTAAACTTTCGTAAGTAAAATGACTTCTTTGATTTTAGAGTTTTTATTTTTATTTTATTTTTTTTTTATAAAATAAAGATATTGGCAAAAATAATGGAAGTCTGTCCTGCTTTTTAATCTATTGACTTTTAAAAAATTAATATTGTAAATAATTTAAGAACCAGGATGCTAGGCATGATTCCAGGATCAATAATTTATTAACAGAATTTTCAAAATTTTTCTCTGCCTCAATATCCTTATTCATCAATTGTGGTTGATAAAAGTATCTCTCTCTTGTGATCATCATGAGAAAAATATGAAATAATGCATGACAAGTGTTTACCATACATGCTATTGAAATAAACAATCAATATATATTAGTACAGATTGATTTACCATGAAGCTAATATAACCGAAGCTTCAGGATCTTTATTTGCTGAATTCCTCCCAACATCCTATAATTGATTTTAAATTAAAATATTGAGCTATTTAAAGAAAACACTCCACACATTGAATAAGCTTCAAAGACTAACAAAACTAAAAAAGTAGCATTTATCTTTGTTTTTATTACATATTTTAAAATTAATAACTAGAATTATTTAATATTTAAGAACATAATTTGTTCAACAAGACACATAAAATAATGCTTTTAGGAAGCTTGATATAACTGACAAGTAATAAAATTCATCATCTATAATAGAAATGATATAAAATAGTATATATTTATAGAGTTTTTATTTCATTATAAAATTGACAGTAATTACAAGGATGTCATCATATATTTTAAAGAAAATTGGGTGTGGTGGCTCACATCTGAAATCCCAGCACTTTGGGAGGCAAAGGCAGAAGGATTGTTAGAGGCCAGGAGTTAGAGACCAGCCTGATGAACATAATGAGACTTTTCTCTACAAAAAAAAATAATAAATATTAGCCAGAAATGGTGGTCTGCACCTGTAGTTCTATGAGTTCCAGGGTACAATGAGCTATGATGGCAACACTGCACTCAAGCCTAGGTGACAGAGCAAGACCCATTTCTAAAAAAATTTTTATTTTTATTTTTATTTAAAAAAATTAATAAGTCAACTAAGTCAGTTAATCAACATGACTATGTAAGTGCATTTTCTCTTTTCAGGCACTTGATTGTGGTTCCCACTGGGAAAATACAGTACTAAGGAGGGTGGCATGTTCATTTGTACTGAAATTAAAAAGTCAAATTGATCTAATTAGCTATATTTTTTTGAGAAGAAAGGAAAAGTCGTACTCATCCTTGAGTTTAAGCCTAACAATTCCATCGCTCTCTTACCCTTAAATTGGTGAGATGAGAATTAAAAGTAAGCTTCTTATGCTCTTACCTTCCTACTCTTCTACTTGAAACCTTTTAGAACAGATTTCGGAAAACTTAATTCTTCAAATAATTAAAAATGGTATTGTACAGATAATGAATAGGACATAAACATTTACAGGAATGGTTCTGGGTCCATCCTTGCTATTGTTATAGGTACACATGAAAACAATTTCTTCTGCCTGAGCCTCAGATATTTTAAGAAAAAATATGTACAAAGCTAATATTTCCTACTCTGACTATCTTACATAACATATAGTCAATATCACATGAGCTGAGGACAAGTACTGTTTCACTTTCACATGTTTCACAAATAAAAGTTAAGATAATTCCTGTAGAAGAGTTTAAAACCTACATCTTGCTGGCCTGTATTCACAGAGGTTTGCTTTCTCAAAATATTGCTACAAACCACTTTTTTCTTTCAAGTTATCCCTATGACATGATCTGAAGATGTGACATCATAGATAATTTCATAAAGGTCAAATGTGTTAATATAAAGGCAGAATAAAGCACTGGTTATGAAGAAGGAGGTGGCAGAAAATGGAAAGATATAGGTGAAAGTTTACAAAGTAGCAAGTATGTAGTCTGAACAAGTCAAAGAGCAAATGTACAACATGAGGACCATAGTTAATAATAGTGTATTGGATTTCAAATTACTGCTAAATGAGTAGACTATCGCCATTCTTGCCTTTGTGGTGGTGGGGAGGAATAATGGGTAACCACGTAAGATAACAGATATGTTAACGGGGGCTATTGTAGTAACCATTTTATTACATATATGATATTGTATGACATTGTGTACTTTAAATAAAAATAATAAGCTTATCAAAAATAATGAAATAAGATGATTGTACACTGATTGTCTAAATTAATTGTAGTGGCTCTGCCATTTACTGGCTATGTCATCTGTTATTTGAAATGCCCATTTTTTCAAATTATTTTATCCATTAAACTGGGTTAATAATGGTGATAGATGTGTAGAATAGATTTCTAAATTTTAGAAAGTGTTTGTAGTATGGTAAATGCTACATGAGATTTTATGCTATTATTATGCAATACTATAATGCTAAATGTACTTAATGCACAGAGAACATTATACTAAAAATGGAAATTTTAAAAAAAACATAATCATCCAGAATTCCACTATCCCAACGAAATGTTTTTTACTTTTTAATATCTTCATTTCTGTTTATATCCTTGAGTGTTTTCACAATATTACAATCTAATATTTTGTAGTTGCTTTACAATTTAACATTATATTATAAACATTTTTCATATTTTCTTCTAATATTCATACCTCTGTTGAATGGTTAAAACATTTCACTAAGTGTATGGCAATTAAACTATTTAATCATTGTATTATTGTTTGAGATACAGTTTATATATGTAATGAAATTACCATAGTGTCAGAAGAAAAACATCCAGTTAATGTTACTCATCTATTAATTTTTTACTGTTATCAAACATTCTGCTTATTAAAATAAATAGATGTTATTTTATCTTTCTTCATATTATCTTAATATACATTTTTAAGACCATCATTATCATATCAAACAATATCATTTTTAAGATGCTTGAAATATAACACCATATTGTACTTTAAAACAGTATCATCCATTCAAGTGTCAAAGTAATATATATATATATATATATATATGTGTATGTGTATGTATGTATACATTTTCTATAATTCCCAGCATTGGGTTTATCAATGGTTTTAAATTTTGATGATTTAATAAATAAAAAATATGAAATGCTTTTGTCATTTTATTAAACATACCTTCAGAAAAGACTAAAATTACTTTCAAAAATAGTCTATTTCTCAGAGAAGTTTTCGAATACGAATTGAATAGAAAATGAATAAAGTTCTATATACCTCCTACCCTGCATACCATGTCTTTAAGTTATGTTGATGTGATTCATTTGTTATAATAGCTGAATCAATATTGATGCATCATTATTAAGTAAATTTACAGAGTTTACATTAGGGTTTACTCCCTCTATTGTATAGTTCTATGGGTTTTGCTAAAAACATAATGGCATGTATCCTTCATTGCAGTATAACACAGAATAGTTTTACCAGCCTCGCTATTTCCTGTGCTCTGCTTATTCCTTATTTCCCTCTCCTGCCCAGCCCCTGATAAACACTGATCTTTAACAATTTTAACACTAGCAATTTTGTTAGTGTCATTTGTAGATTTTTAATATTTTCCTTTTTTTTCACTAATTATGAGGACATACATTTTTAATAGCCTAACATTTTTAAAAGCTTTTTAGTGCCTCTTATAGCTTCAAATTACTAATTAGTTATTTAGACTTATAATGAAAATGCCGTGCATGATGCACTTTCTATTTTAAGTATATTTATTACTTTAGAATATCATAGCATAAAATGTATACAGTATAAAAATACCAACAATAAAATTAAAATGACCTAGAGAGCAGCATTAGGAATAACTTTGAATATATTCTTTCTTAATATTAAGAATTTTTATATAATTAGGATAGTGAAATGTGTGTGTGTGTGTTTGTGCATGTGTGTCTGTGTGTGTGTGTATGCATGAATGTTTTAAATAAAAATGCAATTATGGATCTCTTGAATAGTTCGGGTTTTGGTTGTTTTTCCTCATGCCTTTTACATGTAATTTTCTCAATAACATTGAGTTAATCGTTTAAACAACTTTATTAATATATAATGTATATAAGATAAAATTCATCCATTTTAAGGATACAATAAAATGACTTTTAGTAAATTTACAAAGTCTTGAAGTAATCACCAACACTGAGTTTTAGAATATTACATCTTTATAATTTCTTAATAATTAGAAAGACCATACTTTTTATATTATATCATGGTGCCTGCTGGCTATGTATCTAATAGTGTTGGTAATATAATAAACAAATATGAGCAACTTTATTAAACGAGGTTACTGGTGATCTCAAATCTTAGGCTTTCAAAACTTATTAGGTTTTTTTTCTTTATTGTGAGCAGAAATTTGGCTAGTATTCTATTCTAACAGGGGCGAATTAATGCTTTGGGTCTTCAGATATTATTATTAATTCATACTATCTGTCTCAGTGTTTGCAATGCCTGGGTATTCTATGTTTCCCATTGCAAAGACATCTGCTTAAATGACTGTAAGTCCTTTTGGGGAGAGAATAGAGAAATTATTACAGATATACTTGTAGTCATGTTGCCAGGCCTTTTCTCATGGGCACACAGCCTCTTCTTCAGTCGAAGTGCTCTTGACATAAAAAAAGGTTCTTTCTTTCTTGGTTCTGAGCAAGAAATTAGGACTTTTCATTGGGAGAACTCTTCTAATCTTCCTGCTCTCATTTGTTCAATTTGTTCTAGTTATAAGTGTTAAGTACTACCCTTGCTGGCTGCACATCTCTTTTGACCCCTACTGATAACCTGCTCTGTTTACCATTTCCGCAACTCACTGTATCAGCTTCCTTGAATGCCCGTCCATCACGTGGATAGTTAAAGTAAATACGGAGTCCTGAATTTTGATAATTTAGCCCTGTCACCTCTGCCATTTGAATTCTATTACTTTAGAGCTATATTATCTCCACTGATAGTATCAAAATGGGCTTTCTCACTGATTTTCTTACCTCATAAATAGCTCATAGAGATAAGTCATTATTTAGCTTGTTGGTGATGTTGGTACTCCACAGCAGTGTATTCTAGTAGCCTTGATGAATAATGTGTCCTCTGGGATCCAAATGAAGTAGAAACAATATCCTCCGTGAGTCTTCCAGCCACACATTCTATATCCATCCCAGCATTTCTACTCATGTCAGCTCTTTATTACCCTACCACCTGCAGGGGAACCCATTCATTTATAGATCGTTTAGTGTTGGCCATCACTTTCTCTATACCTATAAGGTCCACTCCAGCAGTGAGTTTCCCAAACTTTTGGAGTCCTTGCCTAGGTACAAAATATGCAATCCTAAGAAAATGTCTCCAAATCAATGACTCTTCTTGTTTACAATATCTTATATTCTGGTCCTGGTAAGCAAACTCAATCTAAATCAATATTAGGAATACTCTCTTGGCTCTTGTGAGTTTTTAAAATCTAATAATTACAGCTGCTTTGTCATATAATCGTTTTCTTCCCTTATCAGGATCAGCAAGTTCCAAATAACTCACTCTTGAATTTAACCCTTGTGAAACTGGGGACCAAAAGGGAAGACAGAGAATACCCCTGAGTAGATGCCTTGTTGTGTTGTGGAAGAGAGGCTTTGGGCAGCATCTTCCAGCATAGGAGAAATGCTGACTCTTGTTAGGGATAAGTTGGCCAATTTCACAAGCTCTGAGAAATTAAAAGGATTTGTGCAGCTAACATCTTCTGAGGCATTCATCTAGTCTCATCCCACATTTCTGGGTCCCAGGTTTTAACAATAAATTTCTGACCTTACCATAATGACTTATTTCATTTGGAAATGTAAATGTTACCGAGAGCCATAATTATCAGATGTTCAGTCTGCTTTTCAGCTGTGCAGACTTATCCATTCCCAGAGATTAATATCTGTTTGTAAGTTACCAAAAAAGATTCCCTTTCATACATAGCCTCTAAACTGCTTGTTAATGACCCTGAGTTTTTCAATATTCTTCTGCAATGTACCAATACAACTCAGTTGTAATGGGCTAACTCTGATATTACTGTGAACATTGCTCTTTTCATAGTTTTCAAATCTAAAATCATTGCACTTACCACTAGGACACTTTTGCATGTCTCCAGCAATGAAATATTTAATAACTGGAAGAGCGCCAGCTGGGGTTTTCTACTTCTTGCCTAGTTTCTCAGACTACTACTGCAAACATTTTTTTTTTGTACGATTCCTCTGGGAAATGTATACTAAGACAGAATTTGATACATAGTTAATTATTGAAGAAAATAAGGGTTAAGGATAAATGTGAGAAAGATGAACAAGGTGAGGAGAGCCTCAGCCACAGGTCTGCTAAAAAGAATAAGGAGAAAACAGAAAGTTTGCATAAGAAGTCGCAGAATGCAGTGCAACTACAAGAAAGAGTTGGAAAGGCCAAATGCGAGTCCTACAGCCACGTCACTCAGTACATTAAGTCCCACATCTCAAGGAAATGGTCTTCATTAGAACCTCAAGAATGCTCATTCATCCACTGAAGCATTGCCTAGGCATAAATGTGGTGGAATCCAGAGTGACACCAGATGTATCCATGTCAGTCAATTATTAGGGCATCTCAGTGGCACATTTCTGAGGCTGCCACGGAGGCTTTCAACACAAAGTAATAATTTAGTTCTTAAAATTAAGTATTGTCAAATGCTGCCATTTATCAGGTCTTTTGGAAACAAGACTGGTATATTGACCAAGGGGTATGTAGCAATTTAAGCCAAATGATTGAATCAGTAACCTTGAACATACTCAACTCAGGTCAGATGTCAAATAATTCTTAGTGATATTTATTCAAATTGGTAATACTATGTTATGACTAATAAATCAATTTGGCAATTTGTTTTATCCCTTAGAGATCTCTCATACATTGTAGTTAAAACATTCTTTTCCTTTAAAAAATATATAAACTACTATAGTTAAAGGATGATATATATCTTTGGGTTTATAATCCACAGCAAATTGTGGTTAGCCCTAAACTATTATGCTCCAGCTCTGAGAAACATTAAATGAGAGAGATCAATAGATATTTTCCTCATTGACTTGTATGACTCTTTCAGATAGTTTATAAATAATTGAGGATGATAATTATCCTGCTGCTACCTCAGAGGCTGTTTCTTCCCAGTTTTATTGAGAAATGATCACAGCCATCATCATTATAATAAGTAGTCACATATTAAGTAAGATTATATATGGTTTATATTCCACACATTAGTTGCTTCAGTCTAATCACTTTACAACCACTCTAATTCATCTCTCAGAATTCTTCACATTGTAGCCATGTTTTTAAATAATTAAAATCAGATTATGCACCATTATACTTAAAATATTTTAGTAGGTTCCTACTCTCTTGTGATGAAGACTAAAATTCTTGGCATTGCCTCTGTGATCTGATGCTGTGTACTCCTGCTTATTTCTCTAGGTTTATTTCATTCCATTCTGCCTCTCCTTTCCTTTTAATCATTCACACTGACCTTCTTTGTGTTATTATAATACTCCTTGCAGCATTCTGCAACATGATTCATCTTCTCTGGTAGTTCCATATAGAGCAACAAGCAGACCTGTTTTTTCGGAATCTATTTGTCACTGGTCATCTTGTCTTATAAGGTATTAGGGTAGTTACTCTATTATCTCAATCTTTCCACAAATAATACAGTTAGCTTATTTTAAATAAAAAAATTGAATCTCACATTTCACTTACTGGGAGGCGATAATAATAATAAACTGATATTGGCAGGAGAAAATACAGTTTTGATCTCTGCCTCTTTTACTTCCTGTGTAAACTAATTCTTAATTTCCTAAACTACACTTTTGCTAAAGACAAAAGTTTACTGAGTTGGAAGAATAAAATAACATGCTTTAGTTTACAAAATTTGAAAGTTATTCAGAGAGTTCAAGAAACTCCTGGTATCTAATTATTCAGGAAAGAATAGGCATTTAGTATGTGCATATTATCTATTTATTTATTTAGAGATAGAGTCTTACTCTGTTGCCAAGGACAGAGTGTAATGTTGTGATTTTGGCTCACTTCAACTTCTGCCTCCCAGGTTCAAGTGATTCTCATACCTCAGCCTCCTGAGTAGCTGGATTAACAGACATGCCCCACCACACCTGGATAATTTTTGTATTTTTAGTGGAAATGAGGTTTTGCCATGTTGGCCAGGCTAACCTCGAATTCCTGGCCTCTTGTGATCTGCCTACCTGGACCTCCCAAAGTGCTGGGATTACAGAAGGGAGACACCATGCCTGGCCCAGTATTTGCATATTTAAATGAT